>CAUYQV010106428.1:0-11733 GCA_963574575.1 Galagoides demidoff
AATAGCCAGGCGTTGTGGCGGGTGCCTGTAGTCCCAGCTACTTGGGAGGCGGAGGCAGGAGACTCACTTGAACCCAGGAGATGGAGGTTGCTGTGAGCTGTGATGCCACAGGACTCTACCCAGGGGGACAGCTTGAGGCTCCTGTCTCAATAAATAAATAAATAAAATGGTAACATTAAAAGTCTTTAAAAAAAATAAAATGAAACTCTATTTCTTTAAAATTATTAATTGTTTTAAAATAAATGAATAATGATGTCCCCAGCCTGGAGTGCAGTGACTATTCTACCCATAGGTGCCATCCAGCTACTGGCTAGCATCGGAGTTTTGACCTAACTTGCTTGGTTTCCAACCCTGGCCTGTGCACCCTTCCTTAGGCACCCTGGTGTCCCAGACACTGATCTTATTGCGAACCCTTACCAGCGCAGTGCACCACAGTGGTAGTGAGCTCCCACGCTTCTGCAGTCCTTCAGCCCTGGGACTATTGTCCTTTTAAAATACACAATATTCGGTGGTGCCTGTAGCTCAAGCAGCTAAGGCGCCAGCCACATGCACCAGAGCTGGCGCGTTTTAATCCAGCCCGGCCTGCCAAACAATAATGAGAACTACAACCAAAAAATAGCTGGGTGTTGTGGCAAGCGCCTGGAGTCCCAGCTACTTGGGAGGCTGAGGCAAGAGAATCACTTAATCCCAGGAGTTTGAGGTTGCTGTGAGCTGTGATGCTACAGCACTCTACCCAGGGTGATAGCTGGAGGCTTTGTCTCAAAAAAAATCCCACAACACAATAGTCTCTAATCATCACCCCCACCCATCACCACACACTTGATATTCTATTTCAGAGAGCTCCTTTAGCTTTCTAACTGGTGTCCCTGTGTCCCTCCTGCCCCTGTAATCCAAAAGGAGCCCTATTATTATTGTTATTAGAAACAGAGCCTCAAGCTGTAGCCCTGGGTAGAGTGCTGTGGTGTTATAGCTCACAGCAACCCCCAACTCCTGGGCTCAAGCGATTCTCCTGCCTCTGCCTACCAAGTAGCTGGGACTACAGGTGCCTGCCACGCGGGGCTAATTCTTGGTTGCAGCAGTCATTGTTGTTTGGTGGGCCTGGGCTTGATTTGAACCCGCCAGCTCAGGTGTATGTGGCTGGCACCTTAGCCGCTTGAGCCACAGGCGCCGAGCCCCAATGATTATTTTAAAAACATTGTATGCATTTCCCACTTAAAACCCATCCGTGGTTTCCCATCACAGTCTGAATAAAATCCAACTTTCTTCTCAGGTCCGCAGGGCCCTGCTCAGCCCTCTGTCCTGTGTCAAAGCGGTCCCTGGGACTATTTCCTTCCAGCTCCATTAAGCTCTTTCTTGCTCTACAGCCCCATGGCGGGTTCCTTTCGGGCATTTAGTTCTCATCTCATGTTTTTCCATTTTGTTTTCTCCATAGTACTCACCACCGTGTAAAATTATAATTATTGACTTTATTACTCATTTCTTGTTTGCTGATTAAGAGTGGAAATTCCTTGACAGCAAGGACTTTGTTCTGTCTTACTATGTTTCCCGGAAAATAAGACCTACCCAAAAAATAAGCCCTAGGAGGATTTCTGTGCATTTGTTAAATATAAGCCCTATCCCATAATAAGACCTAATGATGGGCGTGGCTAGCCCCTGAAAATAAGCCCGTGTGTCTTCTTGAGAAAAAAATAAATATAAGACAGTGTTCTTATTTTCGCGGGAACACGGTACTTACCATTTCACCCCTAGTTCCAAAACACAGTGTCCAACACACACTAGGTACTTGGTAGTACTGTGGAATAAATAAACTGTGCCACGGATCTCTCAGTTTGGACAGGCGGCGAACAGAGTCCGGCCTGTGCCAGAAAAGATCTTGCAAAATCCCGGACCTGGTGGGGCGGCAGTGGGAGCTGACCTGTCTGCAGAGGCCCTACATCTGGCCCTGCCACACTCTCCAGCCTGCTAACCTCATTTCTCCGCTGAGGTCAACAAGACTTGGCTGTAGTTTGAGACTTCGGTGTCCTCAGTTCCCACTTGGGTCAAGTGGATGCTTAGCAAGGTGGAAAGTGTAGGTTGGGTGGGTGGACGTAATTACTTTAAGGAGTAGGGCAAAGGTCTGAGGTCCCTGGTCTGAGACCCTGCTCACATAGGGACTTGCTGAGGTCCGTTGCCCCCCTGGGGCAGGGCACCTGGGCCGGTGGCTGGGTGTGGCAGGGCGATGGTTGGGTGGGGTGGGAGAGGTGGGGGGTGGGGCAGCTGTGACTCCGCCCCTGGCTCAGCGAGAGGTAAAAGCCCAGCGGGCTGATTGTGGCGTGGCAGTTCAGGGACTTATGCTGGCGACGCCTCACTGGCTGGCTCTGAAGTTGGCTTGGACCCCACATAGCCGATGTGCAGCGGACCCCAGGCTGCCATGGAGCGGGAGATTGAAGACCTGAGCCAGTGGCCGGTTGCACACCCGTCTGCTCAGGTAAGTCCGACGTGCGCCCGAGAACCATCAGAGTCTGAGCCCAGGCCTGGGTGCGGAGTGGGAGTTACAAGGGAATAAAGGAGGGAGGAGGAAGGAGGGAGCAGTGTGGGGCGCAGAAATCTGAGGGGATTAGAAATCCCAGGGAGGAGGTTAGAAAGGGGAGGGTCAGGCCCAGCGCAGATGTTCACACTTGTAATGCTAGCACTCTAGGAGGATAAGGCGGGTGGATTGCCTGAACTCGTGGGTTTGAGACCTGCCTGAGCAAAAGCGAGACCTCATCTCTAAAAATAGCTAGCCGTTGTGGCAGGCGCCTAATGCCCCCGCTTCTTGGGCAGCTGAGGCAAGAGAGTCGCTTGAGCCCAGGAGTTTGAGGTTGCTGTGAGCTCTGCACTCTACCGAGGGTGATAAAGTGAGACTCTGTCTTGGGTGGGGAAAAAAAGGTGAGGGGAGAGGGTTGAGTGAAGTCCAGGGTGTAAATTATACATAGTTAACCCAATTAATAATCACCAACTGCAAGAGCTCAATAATCACCAACTGCGAGAGCTCGCATTGGGCACTGGAGGTAAAAAGATTTTGGGGAATTTTCTGGTGAAGGTCTTGGCTGCTCAGGAAAGCAAGAGTTAGGAAGTCAGTGGAAAGGGCAGGAAGGAAAAACTTAAAACATTTATTGGAGCCCTACTAAGAGGAAATACAATGGTGAGTTTAACATATAACATTTATATGTCATTTTATTTCATATTTTTAGAGATGGGGGTCTCACTATGTTGCTCAGGCTGGTCTTGAAACTTCTGGGCTCAAGCAATCCTCCAGCCTTAGCCTCCCAAATAACTGTGGTTATAGGCTACACCATTTTGTTAATAGCTAGATGTTTGCAAGTGTATGAATTGCTGTGAAGAAGTAGAGGGAGGGGTGGCACTGGCCCCATATACCAGAGGTGGTGGGTTCAAACCTAGCCTTGGTCAAAAACTGCAAAAAAAAAAAAAAAAAAAAAGTAGAGGGGGGCATGGGAGCAAATATCAGAGGTGTTTGATCCGATGATTTAGGAGTTTCACTTTGGAGGAGCTAAAAGCTGCCCAGAGAGCGAAGGGGGATTGGCCCAAGGGAGGGAGACAGGGACATCATCCAGTAATTCAGAGCTAGAGTTGGTTATTCCAAGAGCTGTAGAAAGCGTTTGATGAGTTTTATTTTTATTTTTTTGAGACGGAGCCTCAAGCTATCCCCCTGGGTAGAGTGCCATGGCATCACAGCTCACAGCAATCTCCAACTCCGGGCGCTCAAGCGAGTCTCCTGCCTCCGCCTCCCAATTAGCTGGGACCACAGGCACCCGCCACAACGCCCGGCTATTTTTTGGTTGCAGCCATCATTGTTGTTTGGCGGGCCGGGCTGGGGATTCGAAGCCACCACCTTAGGTGTGCGTGGCTGGCACCTTAGCCAGTTGAGCCACAGGCGCCGAGCCGAGCGTTTGATGAGTTTAAACATAATCTGTCTCAATCAGAAAGTGCCTGTGGGCCTGAGCAGTAGGCAGCTGAAAAATTCTGAAGAGATCTTCCCTGGAGCTATAGATTTAAGGGTAATTGGATTATAAACAGAAATGGATCTGTTGGCATAGAAAAGTTGCTCAAAGAGGGGAGAAAGGGAAACCTGCCAAAGAGACTGAGAAGTGGTTGGGGGTGGAGGAGAGAAGGGAAGGAGAAAAGCCAGGAAAGTGTGTTAGTGTGTGCTAGGGAGGCCAAGGGAACACATTCAAAGCAGATGGAAGCCAGCAGTCCCAGGAGCTCCAGAGAGGCTGAGCAAAGAGTCTGAAAAGTGTTACTTGGATTTAATGAGACGAGTCAGATGACCTTTATGAAAGCTGGTTCTGTGGAGCAATGGGACCAGAGCAAATTTGGGGGAGTAACAAGGTTGAGGTTGTGGTGAAGGTGTGATTAAAAAATAAAATAAGTAGAAATAAAAATAAAAATGATAAGATCTTCCTTAATTCTGCTAGGGTTCAGCTTGGCACCTGTGGCTCAAACGGCTAAGGCACCAGCCACCTACACCTGAGCTGGTGAGTTCAAATCCAGCCCGGGTTCGCCAAACAACAATGATGGCTGCAACCAAAAAATAGCCAGGCGTTGTGGCAGGCGCCTGTAGTCTCGGGTACTTGGGAGGCAGAGGCAGGAGAATCGCTTGAGCCCAGGAGTTGGAGGTTGCTGTGAGCTGTGATGTCATGGCACTCTACCCAGGGCGACAGCTTGAGGCTCTGTCTCAAGAAAAACAATTCTGCTACGGTTCTAAAAAAGAACATTTTTCTCTATAGCCAAAACAACATAATTGAATCTGTCAAAATTAATGATAATCACTTTAAATCATCTTCGATGCGATCCTCATTCAAATTTCCCTGGTTGTTCTTAAAATGTCTCTTGCAGTTAGCATGTCCAAAGTAAAAAATTGAGGCAAGAGGATCACTTGAGCCCAAGAGTAGGAGGTGTATATAGTAGGAGTATGACTACATGACACTCAATCCAGGGCGACAGCTAAAGACTGTCTCCAAAAAAAAAGAAAGAAAGAAGGAAGATTAGAATAGCTTCTTTTTTTCATAACTTGACAACTTGACATTCAGTTTTTCTTTCTTTCCGGTTTTTTTTGTTTTGTTTTTGTTTTTGCTTTTTTTTGGTAGAGATAGAGTCTCACTTTATCGCCCTCGGTAGAGCAGTAGAGCGCTGTGGTGTCACACAGCTTATAGCAACCTCCAACTCCTGGGCTTAGGCGATTCTATTGGCTCAGCCTCCCGGGTAGCTGGGACCACAGGCTCCTGCCACAACGCCTGGTTTTTTTTTTGTTGTTGTTGCAGTTTGGTCAGGACCAGGCTTGAACCCGCCACCCTCAGTATATGGGGCCAGTGCCCTACCCACTGAACTACAGGCACTGCCCAACATTCAATTTTTCTTGATTGTAACTGTTGTCTCATATAATGTGCCTTGTGGGGGTGGCGCCTGTGGCTGTGACCTGTCTGACTCCATGGCACTCTATTGTGGGCGATAAAGTGAGACTGTCTCTACAAAAAAAAAAAAAGAAAGAATGTTTCTTTTGGATTTCTCAGATTGTTTCCCCGTGGTGCATATATAATTCAGCTTAATTCTCTATCTCTTGTATTAACTCTAAATTAGAGTTTGATCTAATTTAACTGGATTCAAGATTTTTGGTAAGAATGCCTCACCCATATGGTAGGCTTAATCAAGCAAACACATCCGGCTTCCCATAATTGGTGGTACAAAACTTCTCAGTATAGTGCCATGGTGTCATATCTCACAGCAACCTCAAACTCTTGGACTCAAAGCCATTCTCTTGCCTCAGCCTCCCAAGTAGCTGGAACTGCAGGTGTCCCTGGGAACACCTGGCTATTTTTAGAGATGAGGTCTTACTCAGGCTAGTCTCCAATCTGTGCACTTAGGCAATCCATCCACCTCAGCCTCCCAGAGTGCTAGGATAACAGGCCTGAGCCACCGCACCTGGCAGGTGATACAAGACTTCAACACCAAGTTTTATTTTTTCCTCATCAAAGATTTCAGTAGGGGTTGCAAAATAATTATTTTCTGATTTCTTCATTTTATTATTTTAGTTTTATTTATTTATTTGAGACAGACTGTTACTATGTTGCCCTCGGTAGAGTGCTGTGGCATCACAGCTCACAGCAATGTCAAACTCTTGGGCTCAAGCAATTCTCTTGCCTCAGACTCCCAAGTAGCTGGGACCACAGGCACCAGCCACAATGTGCAGCTATTTTTTTGTTGCAGTTGTCATTGTTGCTTAGCTGGCTTGGGCTGGGTTAGAACCCGCCACCTTCGGTGGATGTGGCCAGTGCCCTAATCACTGTGCTATGGGCACTGAACCCATTTTATTTTTTTTTAACCTGTCTCGAGTTCTCAAGTGATCTTCATTCTTTCTATACTTATAGTCACCTGTAAAATAAGACTTAACAGAAATCATTTGGTAATTTTGAAGTAAGTTTTTTATTTGGAAAGACAGAATAAGTGCTTAATTCTTTTTTTTTTTTTTTGAGACAGAGTCTCACTTTATTGCCCTTGGTAGAGTGCCATGTCATCACAGGTCACAGCAACCTCTAACTCTTGGGCTCAAGTGATCCTCTTTCCTCAGCCTCCTGAGTAGCTGGGACCACAGGTGCCAGCCACAAGGCCTGGCCATTTTTTGGGGGGGAGGGGAATTTGCAGTTGTCATTGTTTATAGTAGGCCTGGGCTGGGCTCAAACCCACCACCTTGGGTGTATGTGGATGGCGCCCTACTCACTGAGCTATGGGCACCAAGCTATAAATGCTTAATTCTTTCACTTCAATTAGCAATGTTCATAGTGAGGATGATAGCTGGCCTTCTGTCCCTTTGTGCTCATGAATTTTCACAGATTCAATGTGTTTAAATCAATCATTATTCTTTCTGATTTACAAATCACAAATATGGCCAATGAGAATCCATTGTGTCCTTTAAAAATTTTTATTTCTGAAGGTTGTGACAAAATCTACATGACAAAATGTGCCAGTTGAGTACAGTGGCAGGCTCCCTGCCTGTGGCTCAAGCAGCTAAGGCGCCAGCCACATACACCTGGGCAGGTGGGTTCGAATCCAGCCCAGGCCCGCCAAACAACAATGATGGCTGCAACAAAAAAATAGCTGGGCATTGTGGCAGGTGCCTGTAATCCCAGCTACTTGGGAGGTGGAGTCAGGAGACTCGCTTGAGCCCAGGAGTTGGAGGTTGCAGTGAGCTGTAATGCCACGACACTCTACCCAGGGGGACAGCTTGAGGCTCCGTCTCAAAGAAAAAAAAAATGAGTTCAGTGGCATTAAGCACATTCACATTACTATCACTAATCATTTCTATTTTTTTCATCTTCCCAAATAAAAACTTTCTTTTCTTTTTCTTTCTTTCTTTCTTTTTTTTTGGAGTCAGGTTCTCCCTTTGTTGCCCTTGGTAGAATGCCATGGCATCACAACTCACAGCAACCTCAAACTTCTGGGCTCAAGCGATCCTCTTACCTCAGTGTCCTGAGTAGCTGGGACTAGGGGCACCCAGCACAACACCTAGCTATTTTTAGAGATGGGGTCTCTTGCTCAGGCTGGTCTCCAATTCCTAAGCTTAAGCAATCTACCTGCCTCAGCCTCCTAACGTGCTAGGATTATCGGTGTGAGCCACTCCCCCCCAGCTATATTGCATTACGTTTTTATTTATTTACTTATAGAGATAGAATTTCACTTTTTCGTCCACGGTAGAGTGCTGTGGCATCACACAGCTCACAACAACCTCCAACTCCTAGGCGTGGGCGATTCCCTTGCCTCAGCTTCCCGAATAGCTGGGACTACAGGTGCCTGCCACAACGCCCAGCTATTTTTGTTGTTGTTGTTGCAGTTTGGCTGGGGCTGGGTTTGAACCAGCCATTCTCAGTATATGGGGCTGGCGCCCTGCCCACTGAGTCACAGGTGCTGCCCATACATTATGCTTTTATATGTTGAGTCACCTTTGCATCCCCAGACAATTCCATTGGTCATGGTGAACCTTTTTCATAATACTGCTAGACTTGGTTTGCTAGTTTTGTGTTGAGGATTTCACATCCATGTTTATGGTGTAGGTTATATTATGTTTTATTTACTCTTTGTTGTTTTGTATGAAATGAAGAACAAAAACATGTCAAAGAGGAAGAGTGGCATGGGTTACATTTAGGCTGCTATTGTGTTTCTGTAAACCAGACCTGCATCTTAGCCCAATCTGAAAAAATGGTTGCAAAATGGTTGGAAGCAGGATAATTCTGGCAAGAGATGATGGAGGGCTGGATTAGGATGTGGTCTTGGGATGAAGAGTAGGAACATGTGGAACTGGAAATTGAGCCATGGTGGATTTGACCTGACTCACTCTCTTTTCAAGGGTAATGAGAAGTTAATATCCTTGGACATGACTCCAGCATCTGGAAACAGTGGAGAACTCACCTTTTGGAACCATGGTGGACCTGGCAGTCCACACTTTACTGGGGGAAGAGAGATGTCAAGGAGCCCCTGGGTGCCTGCTGAGGCACTAAGGCAGAATGTGAATGAAGTGGGGCCGCAATTCAGTATGACACTCCATGAGCCTGGCCTGGGCTACTGCCCCCAAGCCAATGCCACTCATACCCCGATGACTTACTGTCAGGGAGCATCTCCCTCCCAGCCAGAGATGATGGTTTTCAAGGGGACCTCGATGATGCCCTTAGGAGTGCCCAATGTTACAGGGATGGCCATGACCTTCACTGGGCATGTAAGGATGTCTTCCACTGGGCTGCCAGTCTCAAATTCCAGTGGAAGAATGCCTATGATGTCTCACATGGGGGCCCCAGCAATGCCTTATTCTGAATCCTCAACGGCACCTTCTAACAGAGCCTTTTTAACAACTGAGATATTATTGGCACCAACCACACCTGCCACTGAGGCCATGGCTGTGCTCCCTTCTCTGGAGCAGATGTTGCCCCCCAGAGATCCCCATAACCATGGGATGTCCCCAGCTGAGACCCAATCATTGCTGGCATTAGAATCTCAGGACTCTATTATGAATCAGCCAGACTCCCAGGCTGGCTCCTTCCTGCCTGAGCAGCCCTACCCTGCTACACAGAAAGCAGAGCCAAACTCTGGGGTCCAGGAAGGGGTTTACAGATGCAGATCCTCAGCTCCAAGGCCTTACTGCTGCCCATATGAGAACTGCGGAAAAGCTTATACCAAACGCTCCCACCTTGTGACTCACCAGCGCAAACACACAGGTGAGTGAGGTCAGGTGGGGTGGGTGGGCTTTGGATTTGTGCTGGACCACTGGTTTGTGATCTTTTGGGGTGAGTCCTTTGTCTTTCAAGCTTTGAACTAAGCTTTACTGGCTCAACTGAATTGCCATCCAAAATGGCTGTGCCAGGATGATGGGGAGGGGACACTACTGATTGTGTTGCCCCCATCATTGGCTTTTTTTTTCAGAGTCTCACTTTGTCACCCTTGGTAGGGTGCTGTGGCATCACAGCTCACAGCAACCTCCAGCTCTTGGGCTTAGGCGACTCTCTTGCCTCAGCCTCCCAAGTAGCTGGGGCTACAGGTGCCTGCCACAACGCCCAGCTATTTTTTTGTTGCAGTTTGGTTGGGGCTGGGTTTGAACCTGCTGCCCTTGGTATATGGGGCCAGCACCCTACTCACTGAGCCACAGGTGCTGCCCACCCCTCACTGGCTTTTGTGTTGCCCCCCCACTGGTTTTCTCTGTACCTTCCCTGTTCGTCCCCCAAGTTTGACTGCTCTGCTTCATAATCAGACCCTTTCCTTCTACCTGCCGATCTACTCTTCTGTTTAACCCCATTTCTCCCTTGCCATCCCCCAGGTGAGAGGCCCTACAAATGCTCTTGGGAAGGCTGCGTCTTGGCTTTTTACCGTTCTGATGAGCTTGCACGACATACTCGGATACACACCAGATATCGACCATATAAATGTGATCACTGCGGCCGAAAATTCATGAGATCTGACCATCTCAGGCAACACCGAAAAATTCATCAGCAGAGGCCAGGACCCTCAGACCCACAGGTCCACGAGAGAGAGATGGGTGGTCCTCCCCCAGATCCTGCCTGCTTCTGAGCACCTAGTCTCTTTGGTAGGTGGAGGTTTAGAAAAAGTCAGTGAAGCTGGGCGTGGTGACTCTCTTTTTTTTTTTAATTATTTTTATTTTTTTTTGGTGACTCTTCACTTGTAATACTAGCACTGTGGGAGGCTTTGCCTGAGCACACAGGTTTGAGACCAGCCTGAGCCAGAGTGAGACCTTGTCTCTAAAAATAGCTGAGCATTGTGGTGGGCACCTGTAGTTTCAGCTACTTGGGAGGCTGAGGCAAGAGAATTGCTTGTGTCTAAGAGTTAGAGGTTGCTGTGAGCTGTGATATCAAAGCACTCCACCAAGGGCTACAAAGGGAGACTGTATCAAAAAAGTCAGTGGAAGATTATGAGGCAGTACGGAAGCCCAAATGAAGTTCTGGACCCAGAGACCCCTCAAAAACATCAAAACTGTCTTGGCCATTATGACCTCTCCAGGGCCACCTACTTCTGGAGTGTAGCCAGACAGGATGATGGAGCATAGCAGAGATTAGGTTTAGGATTCTTTAATGACTCCTTATCTACTACATAATAAAATCTAAGTTTTTTAACTTGGTCTTCCACAGTTTCCAGAGTCAGACTATATTCAAATCCTCACTTTGCCACTTAACCAGCCATGGGACCTTGGAAAAGGTCTTTGACAATGCCCATGGTCACAACATATACACCACATGAGATGCTTTCATTGGCCACATGCTCAGAGTTTTGGTCCCTTTTTGCTACTTCTAGAATTTGCAATGCCCTACCATGGGGCATCGAATCTGCCATCTCAAGGTGCCTCTAGCAACCTAGAAGTGTGGGAGTGTTAATACTTAGGGGATAAAATGGGAAGTGGGAGATAGGAGAGAGCCAGGCAGATAAACTCCCCCCTTTATCCTCCTATGGATTGCTGCAAAGCACTGTTTCTCCAAAACTGTACAACCTATGGGAGGACAGTACAAGAGCAAGTGGACACTTGCTGTGTCTTGCCCTGACTTGTCACAAGACAGCATCCAGCCTGGTGATTCATCACTTTGCATTAACTCCTGTTCCCTCCTGCCTCACATCCCCTTTGTCAATCCTAATGTCTTAGGCTGGCACCTCCCAAATAGAACATCAGTATTTACCGTGTTTTCCGAAAATAAGACACTGTCTTATATTTATTTTTTCTCAAGAAGACACACTAGGGCTTATTTTCAGGGGATGTCTTATTTTTATTAAGTATAATACAACAATCTACATTTATTCAAATACAATTAAGTCATGTTCTGGAACCTGACAGGGGGAGCTGACCTTGTGGTGGGGCTGGCCCTAGCTGTTTGCACGTATGCAATAGGATGCCTGCCACAGCAGTTACCACATGCGTACCCACGCAAGTGCCAAAGGCTTGGAGAAAGGAGCTGTGGCAGATAAAAGGTATTCCAGTCTTCCTTACCACTATGAGCCGAAATGCATGGCGTGGCTATGCAGATATGCTGGTCTGGATATATCCATCACTAGGTCTGGATATAACTAGGTCAGATATGCTGCATAGCCACACCTATCACTAGGTCTTATTATCGGGGTAGGGCTTATATTTAACAAATGCATAGAAATCCTTCTAGGGCTTATTTTTTGGGTAGATCTTATTTTTGGGGAAACACAGTACTGACCCTGCTG
>CAUYQV010106431.1:0-14700 GCA_963574575.1 Galagoides demidoff
CCTGTGGTCCCAGCTACTTGGGAGGCGGAGGCAGGAGACTCGCTTGAGCCCAGGAGTTGGAGGTTGCTGTAAGCTGTGATGCCATAGCACTCTACCCAGGGGGATAGCTTGAGGCTCCGTCTCAAAAAAAAAAAAAAAAGAGTTTGCAGTCATATCCTGTTCTTTCTGAGATTGTGTTGCACCTCTTCTTCCATTTCCAACAACATATTTTTATGAAACAGGGTTTTCCAGCTTGTTGGTGATCAAGTCTAAATACAGAAGTAGTCTTGTTGTGGAAGATGATCTTCGCTGTGCTCTTGCAAAGACTGCCCTGAAAATTTCTGATGTGGTGAGAAAGATGCGATCTCAACTTTGGCTGACATTGGCTTTTTACACATACTGTCGCAAAATGTAGCAATGTAGTTTACTGTTGTTATATTAAGACTGTTGCCCATGCTACACCACTCTTCAAGACAAAATTTCATTTATTTGTAATTAGAAATAAATATTTTACAATATATAATGACATATTGATTTTGTGATTAATCACTATGCTTTAATGATGTTCAATTTGTAACAATGAAAACATATCCTGCCAGGCGAGGTGGCTCACGCCTGTAATCCCAACACTGTGGGAGGCTGAGGAGGGAGGATTGCTTGAGCTCAGGAATTCAAGACTCGCCTGAGCGAAAGTGAGACCCCAACTCATTAAAAAAAATGGAAAAACCCAGCCAGGTGCCACAGTGAGCACCTGTAATCCCAGTGGTTTCGGAGGCTGAGGCAGCAGGATGCCCACAGCTGGAGTCTGAGGTTGCATTGAGCTCCGATGCCACTGCTCTCTGCTCAGGGCACAGGGTGGAACTCTATCTCGAAAAAAAAAAAAAAAACAAGGAAAAAAAAAGAAAAGAAAATATATCCTGCACATCAGATATTTACATTACAATTCATAACAGTAGCAAAATTACAGTTATGAAGTAGCAACGAAAATAATTTTATGGTTGGGGGGTCACCACAACGTGAGGAATTGTATTAAAGGGTCATGACATTAGGAAAGTTGAGAACCACTGATCTAAGTGAATGTAACTTTAGCATAATTTATGTTTTCTCTGAATTTTTAGTCCCTCCCATCCTTCTTTTCCTCTTCTACCTTCTGCTATAGATATTTGCTGTTGCCCTGTGTACCACTTGAATTTTCCAAATTTCCATGTATATACCATTGGTCAAAGGGGTCCCTCTATTTGGAATCTCAGCTCCCATTTCCAACCCACTAAATCACCAAATTAACAAAGGAACAATTCCACTCATAAAAGTTTTTAAATGTTGCTTCTCAATCATTTGGCCCTAAAATATTTCCTTTAATAAACTATAGCATTTGGCCAGGTGCGGTGGCTCATGCCTGTAATCCTAGTAATCTGGGAGGCCAAGGCAGGTGGATTGCCTGAGCTCAGGAGTTGGAGTAAGAGCAAAACTCTGTCTCTAAAAATAGCTGGGCGTTATGGCAGGCACCTATAGTCCCAGCAACTTGGGAGGCTGAGGCAAGAGAATCACTTAAGCCCAAGAATTTGAGGTTGCTGTGAGCTATGATGCCACAGCTCTCTACTAAGGGTGACATAGTAACACTCTGTCTCCAAAAAAAAGGCTTAGCACCCATAGCTCAGTGAGTAGGGTGTCGGCCACATACACCGTAGCTGGCAGGTTCTATTCCAGCCTGGGCCTACTAAACAACAATGACAACTGCAACAAAAATAAAAATAGCTGGATGTTGTGGTGGGCACCTGTAGTCCTAGCCACTTGGGAGGCTGAGGCAAGAGAATCACTTAAACCCAGGAGTTTGAGATTGCTGTGAGTTGTGACACTATGACAACATGGCAGTCTACCAAGGGCAACATAGTGAGACTCTGTCTCAAAACAAAACAAAACAAAACTATAGCATTGTCTTACTCCAGTAGGGCTGCTACAACAAAATACCTTAGGCTTGAGAAGTTATTAAAAAAAAAAAAATTTGGCTCAGCGCCTGTGGCTCAAGTGGCTAAGGTGCCAGCCACATACACCCAAGGTGGTGGGTTCAAATCCAGCCCGGGCCCACCAAACAATGATGGCCGCAACCGAAAAAAAATAGCCAGGCATTGTGGCGGGCGCCTGTGGTCCTAGCAACTTGGGAGGCGGAGGCAGGAGACTCGCTTGAGCCCAGAAGTTGGAGGTTGCTGTGAGCTGTGATGCCACAGCACTCTACCCAGGGGGACAGCTTGAGGCTCTGTCTCAAAAAAAAAAAAAAAGCAACAAATTTATTGCTTACAGTTCTGGAGGCTAGGAAGTCTAAGATCAAGGAGCTAGTAGATCAAGGTGTCTTGTGAGTGTTGGCTCTCTACCTCAAAGATAGTGCCTTGGTGCTGTGTCCTCACGCAGAGGAACGGATAAGGGAGCTCAGTGCAGCTTCTTCTATGTAGTATAATGCCATTTTTGAAAGTGGATAACTTCCCAAGGCCTGTCAGTCCACCTACTAACACTATTGGATTGGGGGTTAGGTTCCAAATATGAATGAGCTAGGGGACACCAATATTCAGACCATAGCCAACACTATTTTTAGGCTTACCATGCAACTGTTATATACAATGAACGTGAATACGCCATCTCTGATCTCTAGAATGTAAAGGGTGTTTCAGTCTGTTCGTGCTGCCATAACAAAATACCATACATGAGGACTCAAACAATAAACATTTACTTTCTTACATTTCTAGAGGGTGGAAGTCCAATATCAAGGTTTCATCCAAGTAGGTTTCTCATGAAGCCTTCCTAGTTTGTAGGTGACAGCCATTTGGCTGTGTCCTCATATGGTCTTTCCTGTATGTGTATAGAGACATTTCTGGTGACTCTTATAAGACAGCATATCCTATAAGGATCAGGGCCCCCTTATGACCTCATTTAGTTTTTTTCTTTCTGTTTTTATCACATCACTGAATCTTATCTTCCTACTTAAGGCCCCATCTCCAAATACTATCCCATTGGGGGTTAGGGTTTTACATAGGAATTTTCAGACAATTCAGTCCATAGCAGTGAAACAACAGTCTTATTATTCATTCTATTCTCTCACAGCAGCTAGTGCAGAATCCAGTTTAAGGGGACATCAAGAGTGATAAAGGACCTCACTACAGCTGAAAGGATTATAAAGTCATTTGCAACTACTGTCTTAACACATTTGTTCTAATAATTTTGAAGTTATTGAAGATAAGTATGCCATGCTTTGGGCTTCTAGGTCCTAAGGGCACTGGTTGAGAATTAAAAGGAAAGGTTGTAAGGCCCAGGGACAGGATCTAAGAACTGTGAAGCCTTCTTGGTTCCTAGAGAGGGTGCTGGGTGGGGCTCTCCACTAGGCAACAGAGATGGGGGAGATGGGCTGGAAACTCCCAGTTAAACTATTGACTCCCTCTTCCTACCCTCCCCGCCTTCTGGAGACCACTATGGCCCCCAGAGATATGACATGAATCCTGAGATTACTTGGTTGTTGACCAAGGCAGCATGACCTAAGGCCCTCATACCCATTCATCATGGATATTATCAAGATAACTAATGAATTCATTTTAATGTAATTTCCTCTCTAAAGTAGTAAAAGTGATGAAAATAGATTTTATTGAGGAATTGGTTGCAAAAGGGATCAAGGAGAAAAGCTTCATTAGTACCCAGATAACAACATTGCCACTTTGGGTGGCTGGACTTAAAGCCTGTCTTGGCACTCCTGTCCCTTCAGACTCCCCTAGTGGAATCTGTTGGTGAGCAAATGGCTTATCACACTTGAGCTCTCCCACTTTTAACTTTTGATCACTTTTAATTGCCCCAGGCATACTTGCCAAGCTATAAGTCTGATCTAGGGCATAGCCCAGGAATCCATAATGATCCTCACAGCCTTCAATTCCTAGCTGTTTAGTCTTTAGTTTTCCTGTGTCAGTTCTCCTCAGTGACTGCCTGTAATTCAGTTTTCCATCAGGCAAAATTGCTGCTGATTTCCAGGTCAGTTTCCATCCTTATGGCTAAAAGCTACCATCAGCAAACCAAGCTGCCATTTTCTGCTCTATCAAGGAGAAACTTATGGCTCTCACTTGGCAGCGGGGGAAAGAAATTCCCGGGTAGGGTAATTTTCAGTCCAGCAGTGGTGATGCTGCTTTTCATTGCTGTGACATATGCCCCTCTCTAGGTCTTTCTTTGTGGGTGTAGGGAAGTTAACATTACCTGAGCTGTAAAAACTCCGCTGCATATATGTCCACAATCCCATACGAATTACAAAAGGGCCATATGTCTTACAAAAATCAGAATTTCTTAGTTTTCAGAAAGATAAGGTATATTACATAACACTGCAGGGGGCTGGAGCCAGTACTCCATAATTCAACAGTATTTCTGGAACAGCATGTAATTATGTATGCCAGTCAGGGTAAAGACTAAAAAATTGTTTCGCCAACAGAGGAGTTCAAGTCAGGTTTGATAACCTAATGGGTTATGAGAAAACATTCTTACCCTCAAAACTTTCAGAATTCTGCATTTGAAAAAAGAAAGGTGGACCTTATGTATATGAACACAAAAACAAGGCCAGATTGTAAGGACAGAGTACTCATCCAGGATTATCATGTTTCTATAATTCTCTAGGATTACATCTTTATAGATGTTCTTCTAAGCAAAGTTAAGTCTTTACACTAGTTTCTGGTGAAGTACACAACCACTTCCTCAAAGGAACTGTGTGAAAGTTGGTCACATGAATTGGTTCATTCTTGTCATATCCAACTAAAACAGAGTCAAGACACCAGGGAGAAAAGCACTTGAGTCACATAACATTGCTCCAAAAATGTCATTCTCTGCAGGTCCCAACTTGCATTGATTCAGGATACAGCTGCATTTGAGGATGTAACTCTGGACCTCATGTAGGAGACACCATTCAGAGAAATGTGTAAAAGGATTGCTACTGACAACATGGTCTTTCTTGCTTGGTTGGAAAAGGACATTTCCTATATGACCTAAAATCTACCTTTTGGCATTCTTTATTTGCAGTTGTGAATTCTGATTAAGGCCACTTCTAGGCCCTCTTCCTCTATAGAGGGGCTTCTTAATATTTTTTTTTTGAGACAGAGCCTCAAGCTATCCCCCTGGGTAGAGTGCTCTGGCATTACAGCTCACAGCAACCTCCAACTCGCTGGGCTCAAGCGAGTCTCCTGCCTCAGCCTCCCAAGTAGCTGGGACCACAGGCGCCCGCCAAAACGCCCAGCTATTTTTTGGTTGCAGCCATCATTGTTGTTTGGCGGGCCCAGGCTGGATTCGAACCTGCCACCTTAGGTGTATGTGCCTGGCACCTTAGCCATTTGAGCCATAGGCGCCGAGCCAATCTTCTTTTTCTTAAGACAGAGTCTCACTTTGTCAGCCTTGGTAGAGGTTGTTATATCTATTTTTTTGTAGAGACAGGGTCTCCTTTTTGCGCAGGCTAGTCTTGAACTCCTGACTGAGCTCAAACAATCCACCTGCCTCAGCTTCCCAGAGTGCTAAGATTACAAGCATAAGCCACTGCACCTGGCCAAAAAATCCAAACTTTCAAACTTTGGAACACCTAAAAAAATAAAAACCAAGAGCTAATTGTGTCTTTTATCAATGGCTTTAAAAATTTTTTATTTCAGGGCAGCGCCTGTGGCTCAGTGGGTAGGGCGCTGGCCCCATATACTGAGGGTGGCAGGTTCGAACCTGGCCCCAGCCAAACTGCAACAAAAAAATAGCCGGGCATTGTGACAGGCACCTATAGTCCCAGCTACTCAGGAGGCTAAGGCAAGAGAATCACCTAAGCCCAGGAGTGGAGGTTGCTATGACCTGTGACACCACAGCACTCTACCGAGGGCAATAAATGTGAGACTCTGTCTCAAAAAAAAAAAAAAAAGTTTTATTTCAGTGAATTTGAACCCAGCCTAGGCCTGCTTAACCCTCCTCCCAAAAAAAATGAATTCTGTTTTTTGGGGTTTTTCGAGACAGAATCTCACTTTATTGCCCCTCGGTAGAGTGTGGTCGAGACAGAATCTCACTTTATTGCCCTCGGTAGAGTGTGGTGGCGTCACAGCTCACAGCAGCAACCTCTGACTCCTGGCTTAGGTGATTCTCTTGTCTTAGCCTCCCCAGTAGCTGGGACTACAGGCGCACACCACAACTCCCGGCTATTTTTTATTGTAGTTTGGCCAGGGCTGGGTTCAAACCCGCCATCCTCACTATATGGGGCTGGGTGCCCTACTCATGGAGCCACAAGTGCCACCTTCTTTTTTTTTTTTTAATGTCCTCCTATGTCATACAGAGAAGAACAGCCTTTATTTTACTTTTTTGCAGTTTTCTTTAATTTCAGGTAACTTGAAGGTACAAACAAGCAGATCACAATATTTGAATTTGTTAGGTAGAGTCCCTTTTTTTTGAGACAGAGTCTCACCATGTTGCCCTCAGTAGAGTGCCCTGGGATCACAGCTCACAGGGACCTCAAACTCCTGGGCTTAAGCTATTCTCTTGCCTCACCTCCCAAGTAGCTGGGACTATAGGCACCCACCACAGCACTTGGCCATTTTTTGTTGCAGTTGTCATTATCATTTAGCTGGGCCAGCCAGGTTCAAATCCGCCACCCTCGGTGTATGTGTCTGGCACGGTAACCACTGTGCTACAGGTGCCAAGCCTAGAGTCCCTCTTGTAGTTGTGTCTTGCACCCAAAAAGTGTGCCATACACCCTTTTATTTCATTTTGAATAATGTTTATTCAGCTTTTTAAATACCAACCAAAAATAAGATTAAAAGTGGCCTATAATGCTACACAGATAATCCCTGTTGACATTTTTTAAATAAAATCAATATTCCCATATGGCAAAGGATTGAAACAATACAGAAAAGTACAGCAATAAAAAGTAAACGTCTCCTTCCTCCCCTCTGTGGTCCCTCTCCCCAGAGTAACCAGTGTTAATGGTTTACCAAAGGATTTTTAAGTTTATGAAATGAATCATCATTTGGTCCTTGAAAAAGCAAGTTTTCCCAGTGGATATTAAAGAAATAAATTTTTCCAAAAAATAGCTATACTGTGATAGATGGCACTAAGACACAGGGTATTTGCAAAATGGGCTGAGGGCATTTGCTGGGGGGTGGGTAGGCTGGGGCAGGAAAGGAAGAAGAGCAAGGAGGGGTGAAGGTGCTGTACCTTCACCTCAGCTGGGCTCAATGGGCCCCCAGGATCAAAAGAGCAGAGGCCAGTGTCCCAGGCTCTAAGCCAGCTTATCTTCTCCATTGTTTGTTCTGTCCACCCTCTTGGTCAACAGGGAAGAAGGCAGGAGAGAGAGACTGGATTTTGGAGCAGCCCCAGAGCAGGGTTCACTGTCCAGATCTTCATTCAGGGATAAGGGTGTCAAGATTACCTAGTAGGAGTTAATTTGAGGCACTGGGCTTGACACCTGTGGCTCAAGTGGCTAAGGCGCCAGCCACATACACTTAAGGTAGCAGGTTCGAATCTAGCCTGGCCCACCAAACAATGACAGCTGCAACAAAAAAATAGCCAGGCGTTGTGGCGGGCACCTGTGGTCCCAGTTACTTGGGAAGCGGAGGCAGGAGACTCACTTGAGCCCAGGAGTTGGAGGTTGCTATGAGCTGTGATGCCACGGCACTCTACCCAGGTGAATAGCTTGAGGCTCTGTCTCAAAAAAAAAAAAAGAAAGAAAATGGGGGGCACTGTTCCTGCCCCCTTCTAGTCTAGGAGGTTAAAGAAGAGGCAACCTCAACCCTGGCCCCCTACAAAACCATGATCCTGCAGGCTGGAACCAGAGCAGGGTTTTCCCCAAGTCGGCCTCCTCAGCGCAGGGAAAGGGAACATTCCTTTTTTTTTTTTTTTTTTTGAGATGGAGCCACAAGCAATCCCCCTAGGTATAGTGCCATGGCATCACAGCACATAGCAACCTCCAACTCCTGGGCGCAAGCGAGTCTCCTGTCTCCGCCACCCAAGTATCTGGGACCACAGGCGCCCGCCACAACGCCTGGCCATTTTTTGGTTGCAGCCATCATTGTTGTTTGGCGGGCCCGGGCTGGGGATTCGAACCCACCACCTTAGGTGTACGTGGTGGGCACCTTAGCTGATTGAGCCACAGGCACCGAGCCGACATGTTAACTTTCTTATGAAAGTTCAAAAAATCTGCTTTTCTAAAAACATCAGGAATTTGAATTCGAGAGAATTCGTCAGTCTTTCTTGATATTTTCTTTTTTTGGATGGACTTTGATCTCAATCAGTTACATAAAACAACATTTTTCTTTTTAGATCGATTAAAATTATTACTGACAGTATATGTTAGGATAGACTAATGTCTTATACGTTAGGACAGACCAATGCTTTATACATTAGGACAGATTAATGTTATGTAATATTAGAAAATATATATAACCGTAATTCATATAAAATTAATTACCATTTTATGTTTGACAACGTTTCCCATACAATTCTAATAAATCATATAAGTCTAATTTGTTTTTCTCAGGTTCAGAACCTGCCTGTCTGGTTCATGTGGCCAGAGCCACAACCACTGTGCTATGGGCACCAAGCCCTAAATTTAGTTTTGATTTTGGGAGGTTTCTCAAATATTAAAGGCTTAAAATGTTTGTTCAAGATACAAAATAAACGATTCTAAAGGAAATACATAGTTAACTGGATCACATGTAAATTTCCTCACAAAATCTCTTTTATGAGTTTCACTTAGCCTGCACAAATAATCTACAAACATTTTAAATCTTCTTTAACTTTTGTCTTGCCTTTCACCCCTCCCCCCCCTTTTTTTTAACTATTCCGTTTTAGGATGAATTTATTACACAATGTTCTTTCCTTATACAATGCCATTTTTCTTTCTGTCTAATTTCTCTTACTCCCTAAAATTCACTTCTTACAAAATAGGATTACAGTTAACCATTTACTTGCCAAACTGATAATTAGAAAGTTTTAAGGCTTGGCGCCTGTGGCTCAAGTGGCTAAGGTGCCAGCCACATACACCTAGGGTGGTGGATTCGAATCCAACCCTGGCCTGCCAAAACAACAATGATAGCTGCAACCAAAAAATAGCCAGGCATTGTGGTGGGCACCTGTAGTCCCTCAAGAGGTTGAGGGAAGAGAATCGCTTGAGCCTAGGAATTTGAGGTTGCTGTAAGCTATAATGCCACAATACTCTACCCAAAGGTATAAAGTGAGACTGTCCAAAAAAAGGAATCTGGGCTCAACGCCAGTGGCTCAAGTGGCTAAGGCGCCAGCCACATACACCTAAGGTGGTAGGTTTGAATTTAGCCCGGGCCTGCCAAACAACAATGATGGCTGCAACCAAAAAATAGTGGGGCATTGTGGCAGGCACCTGTGGTCCCAGCTACTTGGGAGGGCAAGGCAAGAGACTCGCTTGAGCCCAGGAGTTGGAGGTTGCTGTGAGCTGTGATGCTACAGGACTCTACCCAGGGGAATAGCTTGAGGCTCTGTCTCAAAAAAGAAAAGAAAAGAAAAACAAGAAAGTTTTAAGAGGCAAGAATTTTTCTCTTTGATAAAGACCCAGTTTTCCTTAGGCAACTAAATTGTTACATTTTACAAATGAGAGACTTTTTATGAAATATAACATTGATACAGGATTTTTAAAATCAGAGTTAGATAGGAAATCTTTACTTTTCAGGCTCAAGTAAGCTCAGAAATCAGATTTTTATTCTTAGGCATAAACACATTGCAGGTCATACCCTTTGAACCCTACTAAGGTTATGAATAAAGCAGTTCCAAACATTTTGGAAGGTTTCACTTTGTGTAGGGAGTACACACCATAATTTTTTCCCAGATAAAAACTGTGAAGACTTAATAACCTTGCCCAAGGTGCAGGGCTATATTTATTAAGAGAATCAGGGCTGTTTTGGCTAAGGGCCACAACAAAAAGCACTAGCTAAATCCTGCAAAGTACTCACTTCCCACCCAGGAGCTGTGTCTCAAGTGCAAGGCAAGTGGTGGGGTCGAGGTAGATAGACTGGCTGAGGATGGTTCCAAGAGGGGAGATAGAGGCAGTGAGGTGGGAAAGCCAGGTGTCTGTTAGGCAGTGAAAAGAATTAAAACCCCTCTTACTATGTCTGAATTTTTAGCCAGTCACAGCTGCTGTTGCCAGCAGCAACTTTGTTGCCTGCATAAGTGAAAATGAAGGCTTAACAGGAATGTGATCGGATGACAAAATCCCTTGACTGATGGCAACTGAGAGTACTATAATCAGGCAAGTGTTAATCATGAAAAAGAAAAAATTTTTTTTTCTGTTTTTGGCCAGGGCTGGGTTTGAACCCACCACCCCCAGCATGTGGCGCTGATGCCCTACTCCTTTGAGCCACAGGCGCTGCCCAATCACAAAAATTTTGAAAGGAAAGAGTCTGAGTAGTGGGAGAATGGAGGAGACAAGTCACTGGGGTCTTTTTTTTTTTTTTTTGAGATGGACTTTCAAGCTATCCCCCCTGGGTAGAATGCCATGGCATCACAGCTCATAGCAACCTCCAACTCCTGGGCTCAAGAAAGTCTCCTGCCTGCACCTCCCAAGTAGCTGGGACCACAGGCGCCAGCCACAGCGCCCGGCCATTTTTTTGGTTGCAGCCATCATTGTTGTTTGGCGGGCCCGGGCTGGGGATTTGGACCCGCCACCTTGGGTGTACATGGCTGGCGCCTTAGCCGATTGAGCCACAGGCGCCGAGCCACAAATGTTTTCAAGACTGTTTTAGGTTGAGACCAATCTTCTAATAAACACTGAACAAATGATGTAAAATGATAAAACAGATATGGGTCCTGACATAAATAATGTCTAATAGTTCACATTTACTCTCATACTCTTGTATTCTTAGAATCAAACCAGAACACATTTTTATACACTTTTAACAGGACTGTGGGTGATGTAACACTCTGGGGGTTGATTGGCCCCCATTTTCATTTTTTTTTTTTTTGAGACGGAGCCTCAAGCTGTCCCCCTGGGTAGAGTGCCATAGCAACCTCCAACTCCTGGACTCAAGTGAGTCTCCTGCCTCCGCCTCCCAAGTAGCTGGGACCACAGGCGCCCGCCACAGTGCCCGGCCATAGCGCCCGGCCATTTTTTGGTTGCAGCCATCATTGTTGTTTGGTGGGCCCAGGCTGGGGATTGGAACCCGCCACCTTAGGTGTACATGGCTGGTGCCTTAGCCGATTGAGCCACAGGCGCCGAGCCCCCATTTTTATTTTAATGGTGTTTCTGGTGACACACATTTCTGGGAGTCCCTGACAGGTCAGTAGGGCTGAGATTCCTTCTACCTCAGTAGGTTGGATCATTCTACCAATACATGCCTCCAAGAGTTTCTGACAAGCTAATGATGGCCTGGCAACCCAGGGTCCCTGTTTAAAGTTTCTGTCTTTTTGGCTTTCTCTTGAAAGTTTTTAAAAGCTTTACATAAATTACAATGAATTTAACAAACAGTTATATATTTTACAACAAATCATAACAAATAAGCACAACAGAATAATATATATTATATATATATTAGGTAAGCATATCTTCTTTATTTATTTATTTATTTTTTGGCCAGGGCTGGGTTTGAACCCACCACCTCTGGCATATGGGGGCGGCACCCTACTCCTTGAGCCACAGGTGCCGCCCACGACAGAATAATATTAATAGTTACATTAGCATCTGTAGACACTAGCTAGAAATAGATGTTAAAGTGGCTTACCTCTGGAGGTGGGTTTAGAGGTGAATTTAAGAGCCAAACAGAATAATGCTAATTCAGAAGGAAAACAGCTGTTGTTTTAAGAAATAAGGAGGACCCTCTTTTTTTTTTTTCTTTTTCAGTTCCAAATGAGTAATTGACCTTGGGTCTTTTGTTGAGAGGTGGCACCTTATCTCAAAGCTATTTGTAGCATAGTAACCATAGTTTTTTTGTAGACAGAAGAGGAACAGTTTTAATAAACTTTGTATTAACTTTTCAATTGCTGGAAAGAGAGGATCTTAAAGATTAATTCCCACCCTGACAGCGATGTTGAAGGCAGTGGGAGACATAGAGGATATGAGAGAAAAAGTAAAAGGCTAGTAATTTAATCAGATAATTTGGTAGGGTGAGGTGGGGACAGAGTTTCTCAGTGTCCGCCCCCTGGGTGAAAAGCGGCTTCTGTGCCCCAGCCACAACCAGTGGCCACAGTCTGGGTTAAAATAATTTGTACCATTGTCATGTTGACAGACAAGAAAACAGAAAAGTTGATACTTAAACTCACAAATTGAAGGTGTACCAGGGAGTAAATAATATATAGAAACAAAAGTGATGCCCAGTCTCAAGGATAGTGAACAGTTTACCAGGAAAAAGAAGAGGAAGGAAAACACAGAGACCTCTCCTGGATTGAAATCTAAGAGAGTTCCCTAAAGGAACCTTGAAGGGACACTGAATAAAGCACTGGAATTGATAAATTAAATACAATCTTGACTAACAGGTGTTACACAATTTTACTAATATGTAAAGGGATGAATGTAGGGAACAAAAACCAACCAAGAACTCCTTTTGCTCTTTTTTTAGACAAAGACTGCAGCAAGGGTTAATTTGGCTGCAGCTTTGCTCTCTATGATTTAGGTGTCCGCTCTCAAATTGAAAATCTGGAATATTGGCTTGGCACCTGTGGCTCAAGTGGCTAAGGCGCCAGCCACATACACCTAAGGTGGCGGGTTCGAATCCCCAGCCCGGGCCCGCCCAACAACAATGATGGCTGCAACCAAAACATGGCTGGGCATTGTGGCAGGTGCCTGTAGTCCCAGCTACTTGGGAGGCTGAGACAGGAGACTTGCCTGAGCCCAGGAGTTGGAGGTTGCTATGAGCTGTGATGCCATGGCACTCTATCCAGGGTGATAGCTTGAGGCTCTGTCTCCAAAAAAAAAGAAAAAGAAAATCTGGAATTTCTAGTTTCTCTTCATTAAGCTGGTTAGTTTCACTTATAGAAAATGAGCGCTTTCTCACTGTTGCTCTTGGTGAATTTGGCTGAAATTAAAAAGTTACTGAAAGAGCATTTTCAAAAATTACCCTGTCTTATTTTGAACAAATTATTAGGCAGACACTAACAGAATGACAAAAAAACCTAAAATACAAACATTATAAAAAAAAAGATAGACCAATAAAGCAAAATGACAAGGGGACAGGACAGAAAACAAACGGAAATCAACAGACAGAAATTAATCAAGTGTGGAGCCCAGCCACGGGGCTGTGAAATCGCATTTAACTCTTTCACTCACTCACTCATACAAAACTCAAAACATACAAAAGACACACAAAACAGAACCAGCACAGTTGACTGCAAAAACCAAGACAACCCAATAAAAGATTGCAATTACCAGAACAGGACTAGCTGCAAATCCAAACAGTCCAAAAAACTGCTAATATCAAAACAATCTAATAAGGAGTTGCAATCATGACAACAAAAACAAACAACCCAAACCTATACCAGTGAGACAGGGGGACATCTCCCCTCTGCCTTGGGAACAGGCATCTCAGGCTGCGTCTAACCTAGCCTATTGCTCCCCCAGATTCTCTAGTGATCCAGACAGACTTAATTAAGGCACCATAATCAAATCACCAAAACAGAAAATTTGGAAACCTGTGACCCAAGTTTTTTTTTTTTTTTTTTAATGCTGCTGAGCCCTGGGGTGGAGGGACTTCTTTTCCGAGGCCTTTCCCTGGAGCTATCAACTGGTGGCGGGTCCAGGTGGGGGGAAGGGGGGATGTCTAAGGGTGAGGATATCGCTGGGGCCTCCAGATGAAATAAACATGTGGTAATGAAAAAATTAACTCTGACCCACTCAGATGCTATTAATTGGTGATTTATTCACACCTGCACAGGGGGCCATTGTTCTGAAACAAGTGCCCCCCAAATGCAGGGTTTTTGGTCTTTGATACCTATTTTTCTCTGTGTAGCTTAAGTGAGCGGGGGCGGGGGGCGGGCGATGAGGAACATTGCCATTGGCAGGGTTACAACTTGCTTGTCAATGGGTACATTTCATATCACAACGGTTATGATCATATAACAATAATCAAGCAATGGATACATCTTAAATCACAATGGTTATGGTTATACAAGAGTAATTAATCAAGCCTCGATGAGTTTTCCACCATAGTTCATCTACTGAGAACTTGGAGGTTTTGTGAAAGTTGGGACTTTCTGTGCCTCTTTGCATTCTGGAGAGCATGGGAATGGGCTGGGAAGGCCCATAGGGCGGAGGAGCAGGGGGACAGGAGAGGGCAGGAGGTTGCCTGTAGGGCAGGGGAACAGGAGAGGGTGGGGGAATGGGAGAAGGCAGGGGGAACCAAGGGGAACAGGAGCTCACAACAGTCCCCAGCTGGAAAGACCACAGGTAGCATAGCATCTATGGAATGGCTGCAGTCCAGGATAGAGTCTTTCTTTCTTTTTTTTAATATAGGGTCTCACTCTGTTACCCTGGGCTAGAATGCAGTGGCATCAGCCTACCTCACAGCAACCTCAAATTCCTGGGCTTAAGCGATCCTCCTCCTGCCACAGCCTCCCAAGTAGCTTGTTCTATAGGCACCTGCCACAATGCCTGGCTAATTTTTCTTTTCGTTCCTTCCTTCCTTCCATCCTTTCTTTCTTCCCTCCCTCCCACCCGTCCTTCCCTGCGTGCTTACGTCCCGTTGCTTCCATCCATCCGTTACATTACGTTCCGTTGCGTTACGTCCTTTATCG
>CAUYQV010106433.1:0-20455 GCA_963574575.1 Galagoides demidoff
CCTGGGTAGAGTGCCATAGCATCACAGCTCACAGCAACCTCCAACTCCTGGGCTCAAGCGAGTCTCCTGCCTCTGCCTCCCAAGTAGCTGGGACCACAGGCGCCCGCCACAACGCTTGGCCATTTTTTGGTTGCAGCCATCCTTGTTGTTTGGTGGGCCTGGGCTGGGGATTCGAACCTGCCATCTTAGGTGTACGTGGCTGGTGCCTTAGCCGATTGAGCCACAGGCGCCGAGCCAAAAAAAAAAAAACTCTTGGCCTCAAGTGATGCTCTTGCCTCAGCCTCCCAAGTGTAAATCCTTTAAAATCAATCACAAATCAGCATATAGATATTTTAAAAATCTTTTTAACATACTGACTTTGTTTTTTTTGTTTGTTTTGAGACAGAGTCTCACTCTGTTGCCCAGGCTAGAGTGGAATAGCATCATCATAGCTCACTGCAGTCTCAGACTCCTAGGCTCAAGTGATCCGCCTGCCTCAGCCTCCTGGAGTGCTAGGATTATAGGCATGAGCCCCTACACCTGACCTAATAGACTTTCTTTTTACTAAAGTTATTACCATTAGCTTGATTGCCTGTCTTCTTCACTAGGCTTTACTACTAAAAACTAATGGTTATTGCCAAAAAAATTAAGTCTTAGTCTTACATGATAACTCAGTTATCGTAGCATTGGTAAGTATACTTAATGCATTGTAGACTTTGACATTTCTAAAATATAAAAACTTTAAATGTTTCAGGCAGTTATAGGGTAGTATATCAGTAGAAAACTACTCAAACATTTAAGAATTTTGTTTTTTGAATAAATATTATTATGCTAAATATATATTACTGCAATGAATAAAAACTCCCCAAGGAGACTAGTTTGATGTACTGTATTTCATCAGTTTAAAGATACAAATTTTTCTCAGTTTTATAACCTTGAAATTGTGCTACCTCTTACGTAAAATGATGAGTAAGCATTGTGTCATTTATATAAATTCTTTCTTAATGTTATTTAACGTAATGGCATAGATTTTTATATTCTTATACTCATCTCTTACATTTTGAGTCCCCTTTTGTTTTCAGCGGGGAAATGTCTTAATGTTATTCTAACACCCTCTGCTGCTCAGTGAGAAAGATACTTTTTAAAAAAAAAGTCTTCTTTAATGGTCATTTGCTACAAAAGGCCAGCTTGGACTTCAGAGTAAGAATAGACTGTTATGGGCTGGGTGCCTGTGGCTCAAGCGGCTAGGGTGCCAGCCACATACACCTGAGGTGGTGTGTTTGAATTTAGCCCAGGCATGTCAAACAACAATGATGGCTGCAACCAAAAAAAAAAAAAAAAAGAAAGAAAGAAAGCTGGGCATTATGGCAGGGGCCTGTAGTCCCAGCTACTAGGGAGGCGGAGGCAGGAGAATCGCTTGAGCCCAGGAGTTGGAGGTTGCTTTGAGCTGTGATGCCACAGCACTCTATCCAGGGTGACAGCTTGAGTTTCTGTCTCAAAAAAGAATACTGTTGTGATTAAGATCTGGGCATATGTTTAAACCATAGATTGATTATGGGCCTGGGGGAAGTGTAGCCTGGAGAAAAGAAACTGCTGTAGAATCTTGTCATTATAGAAGAGATTCCAAGGTCTTTCTAAATCTTTCAAACTTGCTGTTATGAGAATTAATGTTTTTCCCATGAAGTGTGCTATGATACTGCATAATATACTTTATAGGGCTATTAAAATTAATGATATCACAGGAACAATTTATTATGTGCATCATTATTGTGATAATACACATAACATTGACTATGAACTAACTTTAGTCTTCACAGAGACAAATTTTGTGTGGCTTGTAGTGCTATGTTTAGAATGAGGTAGAAAGTTATAGTAGCACTCTCTAGAATAAGACACTTTATAGCTGTATGAAGTTGCAGGACCAAGATAGTCATCTGGGACACAATTATCACAGTTAACTTACTTCTACACTTAAACCTTGTATCATTTTCAAATGGAAACATGTCTCGTAGAAAATAATGCATATTGTACATTGTAGACCTTCAGATTCCCCAGCATCCAATTCTTTTTTTTTTTTTTTTTTTTTTTTGAGACGGAGCCTCAGGCTATCCCCCTGGTTAGAGTGCTATGGCATCACAGCTCACAGCAACCTCCAACTCCTGGGCTCAAGCAAGTCTCCTGCCTCCGCCTCCCAAGTGGCTGTGACTACAGGCGCCCGCCACAACGCCTGGCCATTTTTTGGTTGCAGCCATCATTGTTTGGCGGGCTCAGGCTGGGGATTCGAACCCTCTACCTTAGGTGTATGTGGCTGGTGCCTTAGCCAATTGAGCCACAGGCGCCAAGCCTCTGCGCCTATTTTCTTAAGAATTCTGACCATGAAATGATGATGGATACTAAAGGCTTTTTCTACATCAATTGAGAGAATCATATGGTCTTTGTTTATTATTTTATTGATATGATGTATTATATTTATAGATTTGCATATGTTGAATGAACCCTGCAACCCTGGAATAAAACCAACTTGATCATGGTGTATAATTTTTTTGATGTTTTGTTGAATCCTGTTTGCTAAGATCTTATGGAATATTTTTGCATTGATATTCATTAATGATATTGGTCTGTAATCTTCTTTCTTTGTTGGATCCTTTTCTGGTTTGGGTATCAGGGTAATATTTCCTTTATAGAATGTGTTGGGAAGTAATTTTTTTCTATGCTTTGAAAATGTTGTATAATATTTGAAAGGTTTCATAGAATTCAGATGTGAAGCCATGTGGTCCTGGACTTCTCTTTTTAGGGAGATTTCGTATTGTTGATGCTATTTCAGTGGTTGATATAGGTCTATTCAAGATTTCTAATTCTTTCGGTTGAATCTAGGAAGGTGGCGTGCTTCCAGGTATTGGTCCATTTCCTTCAGATTTTCATATTTCTGAGAATAGAGATTTTTGTAGTAATTATTGAGGATTTTTTTTTTTAATTTCTGAAGTGTCTGTTATTTCTCCTTTGTATTTTTGATAGATGATATTAGAGATTTTACTTTTCTACTTATGGTTAGGTTGGCCAAAGGTTTATCAATTTTGTTAATCTTTCCAAAAAATCAACTTTTTGTTTAATTGATCTTCTGAATGATTCTTCTGTTTTCAACTTCATTTAATTCTGCCCTAATTTTGGTTATTTCTTTTCTTCAGCTGGGTTTGGGGTGGAATGTTCTTCCTTTCCAGTTGCTTGAGAATGATCCATTAAGTTGTTGGCTTCCTCTCTTTCTGTTTTCTTTTTTTTTTCTTTTTTTTTTTTTTTTTTGACAGAGCCTCAAGCTATTCCCCTGGGTAGAGTGCTGTGGCATCACAGTTCACAGCAACCTCCAACTCCTGGGCTCAGCCTCCCAAGTAGCTGGGATCACAGGTGCCTGCCACAGTACCTGGCTATTTTTTGGTTGTAGCCATCATTGTTGTTTTGGCGGGCCTGGGCTGGATTGAAACCTGCCACCTTAGGTATATGTGGCTGGCGCCTTAGCCACTTGAGCCACAGGCACTGAGCCTCTTTCTGTTTTCTTGATGAAGGCTTCCAATAGTATAAATTTCCCTCTTCGGACTGCCTTTGCCGTATCCCACAGGTTTTTTTTTTTTTTTTTTTTTTTTGAGGCAGAGCCTCAAGCTAACCTCCTGGGTAGAGTGCCGTGGCATCACAGCGCACAGCAGCCTCCAACTCCTGGGCTCAAGTGAATCTCCTGCCTCAGCCTCCCAAGTAGCTGGGACCACAGGCACCCGCCACAATGCCTGGCTATTTTTTGGTTGCAGCCGTCATTGTTGTTTTGGCGGGCCCAGGCTGGATTCGAACCCGCCACCTTAGGTGTATGTGGCTGGCGCCTTAGCCACCTGAGCCACAGGCACCAAGCCACACAGGTTTTGATAATTTGTGTCTTCGTTATCATTTAGTTCCAAAATTTTGGTGATTTCCTTCTTAATCTCATCTTTTACCCAGCTATCAGTCAGCCTAGGATTATTTAGCTTGCATGACTTTAAGTATGGAAATTCCCATTGCTGTTCAGTTCAACTTTTATTCCATGGTGGTCTGAGATGATTCAAGGAATAATTTCTCTACTTTTAAATTTGCTGAAGTTAGACTTGTGTCCTAGGATATGATCTATTTTGGAGGATGACCTGTAGGCTGATGAGAAGAATGTATATTCAGTTTTACTACTTTCTGTAGAGTTCTGTAAAGTCATTTGTTCTAGGGTCAGGTTTAAGTCTAATATTTCTTTGTTTAGTTTCTTCTTGGAGGATTTATCCAAAACTGTCAAAGGGGTGTTAAAATATCTAACTATTACTGTGCAGGAAGATATCAAATTGTTCATATCCATTAGGGTCTGCTTTATGAATTGAGGAGCATTCTGGTAGGGTGCATAAATGTTCATTATTGAAATCTCTTCACGTTGGGTGTTTCCCTTGACAAATATGTAGTGACCTTCCTTATCTTTCTTTATCTTTGTTGGTTTAAAGCCAACTGCTACTAAAATTGCAACCTCTGCTTTTTTCTGGTTTCCATTTGGCTGTATTATACAAGTCCATCCCTTCACCCTGAGTCTATTTTTATCCTTTAAGGTAAGGTGAGATTCTTGTATACAGCAGATATCTGGTCTCAGTTTATGTATCCCGTCAGCCAGCTGTGCCTCTTTAGAGGACAATTTAAACCGTTCACATTAATTGAGAGAATTGATAAGCCTGGTTGTGTTTTGAGCATCATGATTTTCGGAGGTCCAGTGGACAATTTTAATCCTTTCAACACTGTGGAAGTTGGGTTTTATTCAAAAAATTTCTGGGTGAGTATACTTTGGAGTATTGTGCTGGTCATTGTGGAGGATGCATCTGAGATATCCTGGAGAGGTGATTTAGTTATGGCAAATTTCAAATTTCTTCAACATATCTATGTCATTAAGTATTTGATTTCTCCATCACAAATGAAACTCAGTTTAGCTGGATAGAGGATCCTGGGCTGGAAGTTGTTTTGTTTTAGGAGACTGAAGGTCAATGACCATCTTATTCTGACTTGATACGTATGACTGGTCCTAACTTTGGCAAAGTTAATCACAATGTGTCTAGAAGATGCTTTATTTGGATTGAGTCTTGCTGGAGTTCTGAAATGGTCTGCTATCTGAAGTTCTGTATCTCTTGCAATGTTTGGGAAATTATCCTCCAAAATTTCTTGGAGTAGAGTATCTGTGCTTTTAGGACCATCCTCTTCTCCTTCAGGAATTCCTATAAGATGAATGTTTGATCTTTTGGAGTGATTCCACAACTCTCTCAGGGGATGATCAGTTTTTGCTCTCCATCTGTCTGCCTCTGAGTGTTTGGGAACGTTCAAAAGCTTTGTCCTCAGTTCCAGAGATCCTTTCTTCTGCCTAGGCAACTCTATTACTGAGGGAGTCTACTGTATTTTGGAGCTCCTCAACTAACTGGTTTCCTTGAGCTCTGCTATCTCTTTTCTTATTATGTCCATATCTTTGGTGACTTGGGCTTTGAATTCATTAATTTCTTGAGACAACTTTAGAACTACTTTTTGGAATTCAATTTCTATCTTTTCTTCCATTCTATTTATCTAACTTATTTGCAATCCATATTCTGAATTCAATTTCTGACATTGCTGCCATCTGTCTATGCATGGCATCTTCAGTTGTATCTCCTTTGTCATTTCTTGCAGGGGTGGGGGGATGATCTTCTCTGGTTATTCATGTTGCCATAGTTCTTTTATTGGGTCTGCACTATGTTTATTTTCCATCATTTGGTTATTAAAACTGGTAGGATGAGATTGAATTTGGGTTCCCAGGTAGTAGAGATAGCCCCTTACCAAAGCTTTGTGCTTCGTAATTGTGCTTATCTCCTACAGCCTTACAAGGACCCCTTTCAGAGTTTTGGCCGAAGACTCTGAGGACCTACTTGGTGAGATAGCGCAGGCTATCTCTGTTTTGATATCAGCCAACCTCTACCCTATCCTAAGAAACCACACTATTAGATTTAAATCTCAGCTGTGGCACCCAGCTCCCACCCTTCAGTTCTTTTCCACTAGAGAACTTCAAAGGTCAACCTCATAATGTCCCGGGGTAGATAGCCCCAGACACGGGTTCCAACCAAATTTTCTCTAGCAGTGCAAACCCTGCCCAACAGAGGGATTCAAGGACAATTCAAAGCAAAGGGATTCAAAGCACAATTGGAGCCAGGGATCCACACTTCCACCCGCCATACTCAGTCCACACTATTGTCTGCTTCTTTGCTCACAGGCCGAGCTGGAGCCAGGGGCAATGCCCCCACCCACCCATCTCAGTCTACACATAGCTAGCCTCTGCTTGCCAGACCAGTTAGAGGCAGAGGACCACACCCCTGCCTGCCTGTCTCAGTCCACTGCCTGGCCAAGCCTCTGTTCACAGGCTCTGTTAGAGTCAGGGCACCACACTCCACCCACAGGTCTCAGTCTTCACCTGGTGAGCCTTTGGTCACCAGCACTGCTGGAGGAAGTGGATCGTGCTCTGGCCCTCAGGTCTTGGTTCACACCCAGTAAGCCACTGCTTGAAGGTTCTCCTGTTGGAATCAGGAGACCATGCCCTTGCTCTCAGGTCCCAGTCCACGCCTGTCAAGCCTCTGCTTGCAGGCCCAGTAGGGGCTGGGGATGAGCCCTGTCTGCCAAACTCAGTTGACACGAGGCAACCACTCTCCTGCTGTGGGTGTTGCCAAGAGCCGGAAGTTCTGAACCCTATCCCGCCAGACACAGCCTGAACCAAGGGTCAATACTACCATTGGCTGGGCATAGTCATAACCACAGGACTGCTCCTTCTCCCACCAAGTGTCCCTTTCTTCCTACACTCTCATTTTTCCCCATTACTCACAGATTCTGTCTGATGGTTGGCAGTCCACACTATGCCCAGGTCTCTCAGGACAAGACCAAACACTCTATGCCCTGCAGGGGGCAGAACTTCAGACCGCCATGTAAGGGGGAAAGAGTGAACTGGGAGTTTGGACTTGTGGGGAAAAATATCTGTTCAATTTTATACCTGGTGGGATGGTGTCTAGGTTCATAAGTGGGCCTCCCTGGAGAAAGAGAACTGGAGTTTTGCGGCTCTCTCCAGTGAGGTAAAATGTTCCCAGATAGCCTGCAGCAGGCCTCATGTTCCGGGGAAGGGTTTCCCTCCTAGTCAATAGGCTTTGTACCTGTAATTTGTTTTCTTAAATGCTCTTCCTTGGAGTTACAGCTTGCTGAACTTTTTTCTTGACTCAGCTCCCCATCTTTGGCTTTATAGAGTCCAATTCCATCCAGTTTTTCTTCCTCTGCTCAGGAGCCTCTTATGAGGGTTGCTACCAGTCGGCCATCTTGCCAGAATTCCTCCCATTGAAAGTTGTTAAAGAGGTCATCAGAAAGTTCCTGGACTTCACCTGAGGCTTCAAAGATGACAACTTTTTTAGCACTGATGAGTATGGACTCTTCTTTGATACTTGACAGGAGCCTCATCATAAATAAATGATAAATGTAAATGCACAAAACTTTCCAAAGAACATTTCACAGTTCTGCTTTGTGCTAGCTCAACTGGAGAGAAACTAAAGACCTGGATGATTGGTAAATAGGCAAAGCCACATGTATTCAACTACCTGAAGCCCGAAGGCCTTCTCATCACTTGGAGATCAAATAAATGCACATAAATGACTAGTGCCCTATTTAAGGAGCGGTTAGGGGTATCAATTGAGAAATGAAGAAAAGGTCTGTTCTATTGACAGACAACTATCCTGGCCATCTGCAAATGAATCATGTCACAGATACAACACTGAAATTTCTGTCTCCAAACCTGACCTCAAAAATCCAACCTCTTGGCTCAGAGCCTATCGTACAGTGGTTACAGGGCCAACAACATACACTGAGGCTAGTGGGTTCCAGCCTGGCCCAGGCCAGCTAAACAGCGGTGACAACTGCAAAAAAAATAGCTAGGTGTTGTGGTGAGCGCCTATAGTCCCAGCTACTTGGGAGGCTGAGGCAAGAGAATTGTTAAGCTCAAGAGTTTGAGGTTGCTGTGAGCTGTGATGGCACTCTACCAATGGCAACATGGTGAGACTCTGTCTCAAAAAAATAAAAAATCCAACCCCTTGACCCTACGTATCATCAAAACATTTAAATATTCCTGCCTAGCCTAGCTTCTTTGGTGAGTCATTTCTAAAGCACAAACTCATGTCCATCTGTGGAAACAGTTCATCCACTGCATCAGTTAACACTCTGGATGCTGTCTTCTGGATCAGTTAAGCTTGGAATAAAGTTCAGTCAGAAATGACAGAGAAGTGTTTTAAGTTGGATTTGTCACAACCCAAAAGCATAATGTTTTGTCCCCATCATACTGTTCATCTGCCATGGCAGAATTCAAAGGAGTAAAATTTGAAGGTTTTATTTCAAAGGATGATGAGGTGGCACCTGTAATGAACCTGACGCAGAAGCAATTTTCTAGTTTTTCTTTTCTTTCTTAATTTCTTTTTTTTTTTTGAAACAGAGTCTTACTTTGTCACCCTCAGTACAGTGCCATGGTGTCATAACTCACAGCAACCTCAAACTCTTGGGAGCCTCCCGAGTAGCTGGGACTACAGGTGCCCACCACAATGCCCAGCTGTTTTTAAGAGACTGGTTCTTGCTCTTGCTCAGGCTGGTCTTGAACCTGTGAGCTCAGGCAATCCACTTGCCTCAGCCTCCCAGAGTGCTAGGATTAGAGGCATGGGCCACTGCACCCAGCCCAGAAGCAATTTTCTAAGTGATAATAACTGAAGTGCAGGCCAGTATAAAAGTGCATGAAGCAGCTGATAAAGTAGAAATAGCAAGTGAGGATGACACAAATTCAGACACCCCAAAAGGAGAAGATGTCAGGCATCCAATAATACAGTTGAAGTTAGTTGCTTTGGAACAATTCTCAGGTATGCTGAGTAGTTCAGTCAGCATTGAGAGAGCTTTCTGCCCTTATGATTATAGTAAGAATAACAGACCAAGACTGACTCTTCTTTAAGAAAAAGAATGATTAAATCATAAGAAAACAGTAAATGTATTCGTTTTTGTGTGCTACTTTGTGATATGACTTTGTTGTGTTTTGATTATTTATGATTTTATATAATATTTTCCAAGTAAAAAGCACGTACAGTTAGTAAGCCTAGTTGCCATTGTTGACTGCCTCCATAGGTTGACCAGTTTGTTACAGTCTTTTGGGTTTTCAACATAGAGTTTTTTTGTTTGTTTGTTTGTTTGTTTGTTTTTTGAGACTCTAATTCTGTCACCCTGAGTAGAGTGCTATGGTGTCATCATAGCTCACAGCAACCCTCAAACTCTTTTTCTGTTTTTCTTTTTTAATTTTGCTTTCATTTTCTTTTCTTTTCTTTTTTTTTTTTTTTTTTTTTTTTTTAATGAAGACAGTCTCTCACTTTGTGACCCTCAGTAGAGTAGAGTATAATCATCCAATTAGTAGAGTGGAATCATAGCTCACAGCAACCTCCAACAAACCCTGGGTCCTTGGGTTTAAGTGATTCTCTAGCCTCAGCCTCCCAAGTAGCTGGGATTACAGGCACCTGCCAGAACGCCCGGCAAGTTTTGGTAGAGATGGGGTCTCACTCAAGCTGATGCTGGTCTCGAACCTCTGAGCTCAGGGCAATCCACCTGCCTCGGCCTCCCAAGGTACTGGGATTACAGGCGTGAGCCACCACACTCAGCCAATCCTCACACTCTTGAGCTCAAGGGATCCTCTTACTTCAGCCTCTCAAGCAGCTAGGACTAATTTTTTTTTCCCCTCAAGACAGTTTCGCTATGTCACCCTGGGTAGAGAGTGCCATGGCATCACAGCTCACAGCAACCTCAAACTCCTGGGCTTAAGCGATTCTCTTGCCTCAGCCTCCCAAGTAGCTGGGACTACAGGCACCTGCCACAACATCCGGCTGTAATTTTTCTATTTTAAGTAGAGACGGTCTCGCTCTTGCTGAGGCTGGTGTTGAACTCCTGAGCTTTAGCATTCTTCTGCCTTTTTCAGACTCCCAGAGTGCTAAGATTATAGGTGTGAGCCACTGTGCCAGCCTGAGATAATACTTGTTTGTAAGCACAGTAGCATGAGAGTGGCAGAACTGGAGCACTTCATAGACTCCCATCAACTCTACTGTGAGGTTAACAGAAGTGATTATCTAACAGAATAAAACAAGAAGTGGGCCTAAAATTATCAAGAAAACTCTTTGATCACTTTTTGACCTTTTGGCTACAGTCAAGAAGAAAACTCTGAAATTGACATCCTCTGTTATTTTGAACAGTGAACCATGCAAGTGTATATTGCATCTTGGCATATTAGTTGAAAATAGTAGTAAGCTATCCTCATTAGCTAGATTTTTTTTTTTTTTTTTTGGAGACAGAGCCTCAAGCTGTCCCCCTGGGTAGAGTGCTGTGGCATCACAGCTCACAGCAACCTCAAACTCCTGGGCTCAAGCGAGTCTCCTGCCTCAGCCTCCCAAATAGCTGGGACCATAGGCACCTGCCACAAGACCCGGCTATTTTTTGGTTGCAGCCGTCATTTGGCAGTCCCCGGCTGGATTCGAACCCGCCACCTTAGGTGTATGTGGCTGGCGCCTTAGCCACTTGAGCCACAGGAGCCAAGCCATTAGCTAGATATTTTAAAATATTTCATCTTGATTCCATTCTTTAAATATGTGTTACACTTACGTTTTACGTAGAGATGTACTATTAATGTAATCTAATACATAATTAATATGTAGGGAATATGTTCAAATATTTGTGTTTGAAATAACATATGGAGACGGGTGCAGTGGCTCACGCCTGTAATCCCAGCACTCTGTGAGGGTAAGGTGGGTGAATTGCTTGAGCTCAGGAGTTGGAAATTAGCCTGAGCAACAGTGAGACCTGATCTCTAAAAATAGCCAGACATTGTGGCGGGTGCCTGTAGTCCCAGCTACTTGGAAAGCTCAAGAGGATCACTTGAGCCCAAAGTTTGAGGTTACTGTGAGCTATGATGTCATTGCACTCTACTGGGTGACAAAATGAGACTCTGTCTCAAAATAAATAACATACATACATACATAAAATAACATACAGACACAGTGGCTCATGCCTGTAATCCTAACACTTTGGGAGGCCAAGGTGGGTGTATCAGTTGAACTCAGAAGTTCGAGACCAGCCTGAGCCAGAGTAAGACCCCATCTCTACTAAAAATAGAAAAATTAGCTGGGCATCCTGGTGGGTGCCTCTAGTCCCAGCTACTAGAGAGGCTGGGACAAGAGGATCATTTGAACACAGGAGTTTGAGATTGTTGTGAGCTATAATGCCATGGTACTCTATCTAGGGCAACAGAGTGAGACTTTGTCTTTTTAAAAAAAAAGTAGCTCAGTGGATAGGGTGCCGGCCACATACACCCAGGCTAGCAGACCCAATCCAGGTAAACAACCATGACAACTGCAACAAAAAAAATAGCCAGGCATGGCAGCAGGCACCTGTAGCCCCAGCTACTTGGAAGGCTGAGGCACAAGAATTGTTTAAGCCCAAGAGTTTGAGGTTGTTGTGAGCTGTGACACCACAGTACTCTACAGAGGGTGACATACACTCTGTCTCCAAAAAAAAAAAAAAAAGATTCTTCTCTGTGTCTTCAAAGTGAGCGGAGTTTACCCCTTTCTTATCTTAAGTAGGAAGTGTGAGATCATTTGCTGTGAATAAAAGTAATAGAGGAGTGAAACAGGATCAAGGACTGGAGTTTTGAAGTTGACCACCAAAATGTAATGTTTATTCAAGGTCGTGTTGGGACCTTTGCTCCTCTCCTTTGCTGCTAGAGACTATGCGTTGACAGTGATCCCCGTATGCCAACTTGATGCTTTCTTGTGCTTCTATGAAGCAGGGTGTTTTAGGGTCTGTTAAAGAGGTCTGTAAACTATTACAGCCTAAAATGGGATAAGGCATATGCCACAGAATGTAAAGCAGTGTACTGCTTCCCTTATACAGCAAGTATGGGAAGAGAATACCAACTGAGCTAAACAATATGTTCAGTGACCTGGTTGGTTTACATGCTGACACAAGCTTTAAGAATCTTTCTGTACCTCACAGTCATGAAATTCTTTTCTTTTTATTTGTTGTTGTTTGTTTGATCTGTTGCCCTGGCTAGTAGTATGCAGTGGTCTCTTCCTAGCTCACTACAATCTCAGACTCCTGGCCTCAAGTGATCCTCCTGCCTTAGCCTCAGAATAGCTGGAACATCAGATGCACAACACCACACTCAGCTAATTTTTCTGTCTTTAATATTTTTAATAGAGATGGGGTCTCACTCTTGCTCAGGCTGGTTTCAAGCTCCTGAGCTCAAGCAATCGTCCTGCCTCAGCTTTTCAGAGTGTTAGGGTTATGGGTGTTCTAGGATTACTGTGCCTGGCTTCTTGTAAATATCCAGTGTACTCAATACTAATATGAAACCAATATATAAACAATTACATGCTCATACAAATGATAAACACAAAAATAGTCTAGCAAGGGGGAGGGCAATCAGAGGGAGGAGGAAGGGAATTTAGCAGGATCTCACCTAATGTACGCAATGAGAGGGTATTCAGCACACACCTCTTGAGTGAAGAGCTCTTCTAAAACTTGAGCTTTACCTTGGAAGTGAAACTATTGTAACCTAAAAATTTGTTCCCTCATATTAATTTGAAATTAAAAGAATCGAAACATAACAAAAAAGCTCTATAGTTTGTAATTCACAATTGATTGTATATATATACATATATGTATATATGTGTCTAGAGCTGTCCAAGCCCTATTGAAAATACTGCGATTGTTTTCCCAGTGTTCAACATTGCCATCTCTATCAATCACTTATATATGCATGAATCTGTTTGTTAGCACTTGGTTCTATTTTTTTTTCTTTTTTCTTTTTTTTTTTTTTTTTGAGATAGGGTCTCACTTTATCACCCTCGGTAGAGTGCCGTGGCATCACAGCTCATAGCAACCTCCAACTCCTTGTCTTAGGTGATTCTCTGGTCTCAGACTCCCGAGTAGCTGGGACTACAGGCACCTGCCACAATGCCCAGCTATTTTTGTTGCAGTTTGGCTGGGGCTGGGTTTGAACTCGCCACCCTCGGTATATGGGGCCAGCGTCCCACCCACTGAACCACAGGTGCCTCCTGGTTCTATGTTTTTTGGGTAGTTTTAATATATTGGCCTATTGGTCACTCCCTAAAATCAATGCCACACTCCCTTGATCACTGTGTCTTTACAGTAGGGTTTTTTTGTTTGGTTGGTTTTGAAACAGTCTCACCATGTTGCCCTCCGGAGAATGTGTGACATCTTAGCTCACGGCAACCTCAAACTTCTGGGCTTAAATGATCCTCTTGCCTCAGCCTCCCAAGAAGCTGGGACTACAGGCACTTGCTACAATGCAATGCTGTTTTTTAGAGGCAGGGTCTTGCTCTTGGCTCAGGCTGGTCTTGAATTCCTGAGCTCAAGTAGTCCACCTGCCTTGGCCTCTCAAGAGTGTTAGGATTACAGGCATGGGCCAAGGTTGTTGCCTTTACAATAGGTTTTTGGGTTTTTTTGGAGACAGAGTCTTCAAGCTGTTGCCCTGGGTAGAGTGCCGTGTCATAGTTCACAGCAACCTCCGATTCGGGCTCAAGCTATCCTCTTGCCTCAGTTTTTCTATTTTAATAGAGATGAAGTCTCACTCTTCCTCAGGCTGCTCTCGAACTCATGAGCTCAAAGCAGTCCACCTGCCTCGGCCTCCCAGAGTGCTGGGATTACAGACATGAACCACCGTGCCTGGCCTCTTCTGATAGGTTTTGATACCTGGTAAACAAGTCCTCATGTTACCCTCCTATCACTACCTGTAGTCACTTAGCTGTTTAGAAAAATCTTTTGGTTATGTTTTAACTGTTTGAATTATATAAGTTTTAGAATTCACCATTCAGGTTGCATAAAAAAATTCTGATAGAGTTTTAATTCAGATTGTGAGAAATTAGTAAATCAGGTTATGGAGAATATGTTTGTAATGTTGAATTTTCTGGTTCACAGCCATGATATGATGTCTCTTATTATGCCTTCTTTAGTGACTCATTACATTTTTATAATTATTCCCTTTGGGATTTTGCACAGCTTAGTTATTTTTTTCTCCATAGGTACTTGATAGGTTTTGATGCTACTGTAAGTGGTATCCTATTCTTTTTTTTTTTAATGGTATCCTATTCTAATTTCATTTTTGCCTTTTTGTTCCCGGTAAATGTAAATAAAAATGTGTGTTAAATATTTAGTTTCAGTAATTTTGTTGCATCTTACTAATTCTAGTAAGTTCTCTGAAGCTTTGTTTGGCTTTTCTTCGTATATAATCATATCATCTGTGAATGATGATACTTTTTATTTCGTAATTTCCAATCCTTATACCTTTTCCATTTCTTTGCTTTATTGTGCTCCGTACACTCTCCAGTTCATTGCTGAATAAAAGTGGTACCAGTCAGCATCTTTTTTCTGTTCCCAATTTCAGAGAGAAAGTCAAGATAACTAGAAAATGGGAAGTTTGCAGTAGGATTTATGTATCGGTCTCTTAAAAGAGCATAGGTGTTTCCGTTGGTGAGGGAGGGATTCCTGGACTGTAGTTGTGGGGAATGCTCCGGTGCACAATGCCTGACACTGGCCAGATGAGATTTATTATTAATCACATTAACTCTCAACCCTCAGGAGGACACCACATGCCACAGGCCACGTGGGTGTTGTACTTGGGACAAAGTGAACAACTAGGGAGGCAGGCTTTGTGGGGTTCCTCCCTGGTTCCCTCAGGAGTATGTGATTAATTCCACAGGCTAGGAGGGAACAGAAATCCTGATAATTAAGGATAGGCAGAAACTGTGCCTGGTCATTTTGTTAAAGGAATGTTTGGTTAGGGGGATCTTATCTGTGAAGAGAACTTAGCAGTTAGGGTATTCAAGACTCTCCCACTTACACCAGAATCATGGTACATAATATGGAGCCTTGATTTAGGGCCTTATACCACCCTGTTTACCCTTTAAATATTCACAGAGGGGTGTGCATGTGTCTTTTTTTTTTGAGACAAAGTCTCAACTATGTCGCCTTTGGTAGAGTTCTGTGGCATCACAGCTCACAGCAACCTCAAACTCTTGGGCTTAAGCGATTCTCTTGCCTCAGCCTCCTGAGTAGCTGGGACTACAGGCACCCACCACAATGCCTGGCTAGTTTTTGATTGTAGTTGTCATTGTCATTTAGCAGGCCCGGGCCAGCTCAAACTTGAACCCACTGGCCTTGGTGTATGTGGTTGGTGCCCTACTCCCTGAGCTACGGGAGCCAAACCTGTGTGTGTCTTTTTAATCATTCTCATATATTTCACCTAGTGAAAGCATAGTTCTGGCTCGGCGCCTGTGGCTAAAGTGGCTAAGGCACCAGCCACATACACCTGAGGTGGCGGGTTTGAATCCGGCCCAGGCCCACCAAAACAGCAATGATGGCTGCAACCAAAAAATAGCTGGGCATTGTGGCAGGCACTTGTGGTCCCAGCTACTTGGGAGGCTGAGGCAGGAGACTCGCTTGAGCTCAGGAGTTGAAGGTTGCTGTGAGCTGTGATGCCATGGCACTGTACTCAGGGGGACAGTTTGAGGCTCTGTCTCAAAAAAAAAAAGAAAGAAAGAAAGAAAGCATAGTTCTTTAGTTATGTGGTAAATTCTAAGAACTTCTTTCCTTTTCTTTTTTTTTCTTTTTTCTTTTTTTTTTTTTTGAGACAGTCTCAAGCTATTGCTTTGGACTGCTATGACATCATAGCTCACAGCAACCTCCAGCTCTTGGGTTTATGCGATTATCTTGCCTCAGCCTCCCGAGTAGCTGGGACTACAGGTGCCTACTCTAATACCTGGCTATCTTTTTGTTGTTGTTGCAGTTTGGCCAAGGCTGGGTTCAAACCCACCACACTCGGTATATGGGTCTGGCGCCCTATTCACTGAGCCACAGGGGCAGCCTCAAGAGCCTGGGTTTTTCTTTGTGGGAAAGGTTTATCTATAAAGTTTCCTGTTCCTACATGAGAGACTATGGTAGACAGTTTGTTTTTTATGTGTGTGTTTTGGGGGGTTTTGGTTTTTTCTTTTTTTTTTTTTTTGACACAAAGTCTCATTTTGTCACCTTTGGTAGAGTGCCATGGCGTCATATAGTGTTGAGCCTGGCCCGGGCCTGCTAAATGACAATGACAACTACAACCAAAAACTAGCCAGGCATTGTGGTGGGTCCCACAGCAACCTCAAACTCTTGGGCTCAAGCAGTTCTCTTGCCTCAGCCTCCCACCTAGCTGGGACTATAGGCACCCACCACAATGCCCAGCTATTTTTAGAGATGGTGGTCTCACTCTTGCTCAGGTTAGTCTTGAACCTGTGAGCTCAGGGCAATTCATTCATCTACCCACTTCGGCCTCGCAGAGTGCTAGAATTACAAGCATGAGCCACCCTACCTGCCCTAGGCCTATATTCCTTGTTATGTATGTTACTGAAATTTCTGTGCTGTTGTCTCTTAGGTTGTATTGGCTTGTTGCCTCTCAGAGATTTCTTTAAATTGCTCCCCCTTTCTGTCTATTAAATATATATATGTATATCTATACAGCCATGCCTTTGAGCTGATCCTTGAGAAACTGCTATCACGCCCCCAAATTTTAGAGCCCAAGGTCCTTACTATCCATGCTGGCAATAGCCAGCCATCCTTGGAATGTTGATTGCTGTCCCAGTGTTGCAGCAAGACTAGGGAAAGGGACATGGTAGCTAGTTCATGTACTCCTGCTTTTAATATATATAAAGACAGTCACCATAATAATCCAAATAATCTTATCACAGATAACTAAAATAGTATTTCCCAACAGTCTAATACAGGTCCATCTGAAATTTTCCTGCTTGGGCCAGGTGTAGTAGCTCATGCCTATAATCCTAGTACTTTGGGAGGATCGCTTGAGGCAAGAGTTCAAGACCAGCCTGAGCAACATACTATTGGCACCCCATGCCAACAGAAAATAGAAAAACTAGTCAGGCATGGTGGCACGTGCCTGTACTCTGAGCTACTTGGGAGGCTGAGGCAAGAGGATTACTTGAGCCCAGGAGTTGGAGGTTGCAGTGAGCCGCATTCATCACTGTACTCTAGCCCAAGCAACAGAGCAAGACCTTGTCTCAAAAGAAAAACAAGATCCCTACCCGGCTTCAAAATGTTCTTTACATCTGTTTTTTCCAGATTGGGTGTCCTAATATTATACCTGGTTATTTTAAGTCTCTCAACCTAGAATATCCCTCCCCCCCCCCCATTTTTGGGCTTGTTGGAGATAACTAACAGGTTGGATTATAAAATAGTTTGCGTTCTAGATTTGTATGATATTTCTTTATATGTTCTTTAAGTCATTTTTCTAAACTGAAAGCTTGGTTGCTTGGTTAATTCTTGTCTTATGATGACACAGTGGTGTCATCATAGCTCATTACGACCTGAAACTCTGGGTTTAAGTGATGCTTCTTCCTCAGCCTTCCAAGCAGTTGGGACTGCAGACACACACCATAATGCCCAGCTAATTATTCTATCTATCAAGGGTAAGAGACAGGGGTCTTACCCTTGCTCAGGCTGTTCTCCTGAGCTCAAGCAGTCTTCCCACCTTGGTCTCCCAGAGTGCTTGCCCAGCCTGCTTTGGTAAATTTTGGTAAGAGTACGTTACTCTATAGAAGATGCTATATTCAGCATATTGTATCATATCAGGAGGCAAAAACTGTCACATTTACTAATAGAATTGTGCTGAGGTTGACTGACCAGATCATATATCATTATAAAGCTATGTTTTCCCCCTTTGGGAACTTATTTGGTTAACTTGTGACTTGAGTTGCCCATCAACCTTTTCTTATGGTTTTAGGATCATTGATGCTAAATCAGTGAATCTGTTTCTTCACAAGGGCTGTTAAATGGCAATTTCTCTAATTCCATTGTCTACATTTTTCTGTATGGTAGAGCTCTTTCTCACTGGGCTGCCTAGTTCTTCATGTTATCTTGACATAATTTTGCAATTCTTTTTCATTTTTAATTTTCAGAGATACAGAGTTTGGATCGTATATCTGGTCATTAGTGGCAAAGGATTTGTTTAAGTATCATATGAACTCATAAATTTTTAAAACACCAAGTGCATTTTAGGCAGTTGTTATCTTTATTTCTTTTTATGTTGAAGTTGTCTTAATTTGATGCTACCCTGTTACTCTTTATTCCTTGCCTTCTGGTACAATGAAATATCTCAGTCTTACTATGTACAGGTCTGCACAAACTGGGAATCAGCTTCCTGTTAGAGGAATGATACTGTACTTAGAAACCAAACAACAAAGATGATCTAGGGATATGATTACTTCTAGGCCTTTTGAGACTGGATAGAATTAGGAAATGTATTATTTTTCTTTTTTTGGTAGAGACAGAGTCTCACTTTGTTGCCCTTAGTAGAGTATCATGGGGTCATACAGCTCACAGCAACCTCCAACTCCTGGGCTTAAGTGATTCTCTTACCTCAGCCTCCCGAGGGAAATGTATTGTTTTTGTTGTTGTTGTTGTAACAGGTGGATTTTATTTCAAAAAAGATGTGCTCCAAATAGGGCAGCAGTCAGTCTAGTTTGCAATACTTTTTATTACCATATTAATTCAAATGAGATGAATATTATATGTACTTTTTTACTTTATAATTTAAAATCATATATCTCTATATAAAGGAAACATATTTGGTCCTTCATTAGTTGTGACCTGACTAAGGGAAAAGTTCATTTGTATGTATTGGTATTTCCAAGTCAGTTATATATATTTTAAGATTTATTCTTTGTTGCATTTATATTTCTTTATTACACAGATAATCTTTATCCTAATTAATAGTTATGTGTTTGAAAAGGCAGCTAAGGGTACACCAAACAGATGTGAATGGCCTTCATGAAAGGATATTAAAACTTATAATAAGGAACATATCAGTTAAAACTATACCAAGATAACCTATTAGTAAAAAATCCAAATGTTTGTTAACATACTCTCTTTGAGGCTCAGCACCTATGGCTCAAGCGGCTAACATGCCAGCCACATACACCTGAGCTGGCAGGTTTAAATCCAACCCGGCCCACCAAACAACAATGATGGCTGCAACCGAAAAATAGCTGGGCATTGTGGCAGGTGCCTGTAGTCCCAGCCACTTGGGAGGCGGAGGCAGGAGAATCACCTTGAGCCAGGAGTTGGAGGTTGCTGTGAGCTGTGATGCCAGGGCACTCTACCCAGGGCGACAGCTTGAGGCTCTGTCTCAAAAAAAAAAAAAAAATACTCTATTTGAACCTTTGAGAAATTGGATACTATTAAACAATTCCAGTGAAGGTGCATTTGGCATCTTCTGACCAAGTTACAGATTCTTTTATCCTTTGACCCACAAACCCATTTCTAGCCATCTATTTTAAGGGTACATCTACCACAAGTAAAAAGTGACGCATAGACAGTTATTCATTGTGTTATCATTTGTAATAGCAGAAGGTGGGAAATAGACCATCAAAAAGGAGTGCTTGCATAACCAGGGTACATCCACACAATGTGGGAAAAAAGAATGAAGGAGGGTCTATATTCCCTGATAATAGAATGATCACCGGGATATATTGTTAAGTGAACAAAACCAGGGAGCAGTACATTGTACACAGTACTTAGGTACTTCATTTTTGATAAGAAAAAAATATTTTTGCAAAAAGAACGTCTTGGTAAAGGAAAAGAAATAATAAGTACTGGAAGGATAAACCAGGACACATGGTTTGATAAAAAGCGGTTACTTACAGTAGTCCCAGATACTAGGGAGGCTGAGGTAAAAGATCGCTTGAGTCCAAGAGTTTGAGGTTGCTATGAGCTGTGATGCCACAGCACTCTACCAAAGGTGACTAAGTGAAACTCTGTCTCAATAAAAATTAAAAAGTAATAATAAATAAATAAAATGGTTACTTATAGGAAAGTAGAGTAGGGCAAATGGAATTGAATAACAAGGGTACTTCTTAATATAGTTTATGACTTTTGGACCATGTTAATGTTTTGTGTGTTCAAAAATAAGTTTATGGCTCAATTGGCTAAGGCACCAGCCACGTACACCTAAGGTGGCGGGTTTAAATCCCCAGCCCAGGCCTGCCAAACAACAATGATGGCTGCAACCAAAAAATGGCCAGGCATTGTGGCGGGTGCCTGTGGTCCCAGCTACTTGGGAGGCGGAGGCAGGAGACTCACTTGAGCCCAGGAGTTGGAAGTTGCTATGAGCTGTGATGCCATGGCACTCTATCCAGGGGGATAGCTTGAGGCTCCGTCTCAAAATAAATAAATAAATAAATAAATAATGGCAATTTAGTGGAGAAGAGGGAGAAATGCATTGGTGATCTAATACCATCATCACAAATCTAATTCTTAAACTAACATTGGTATAAGAGTCTACAGCGGGGGTTTCAAATGCAATTAC
>CAUYQV010106434.1:0-34627 GCA_963574575.1 Galagoides demidoff
GGCGGGCGCCTGTGGTCCCAGCTACTTGGGAGGCGGAGGCAAGAGACTCGCTTGAGCCCAGGAGTTGGAGGTTGCTATGAGCTGTGATGCCATGGCACTCTACCCAGGGGGATAGCTTGAGGCTCCGTCTCAAAAAAAAAAGTGAGACACTTTGTCTCAAAAAAAAAAAAAAGAGAGAGAGAGAGAGAGAGCACACTTTCTCTATGTACCTATGAAAGAAATAAAACTGTACAGGGCCAGGAAACAGCAGTTCATGAAACCCTAAAGCACAGGACAGTGTTCATTTAAGTTAAAAAAAAAAAAAAAAAAGATTGATTCCCTGTATGTTTAAGTTCACATCAGAAAAAGTGAGTTCTTAGTTACCATTCAATAAAAAGATAAATAAATAAAAATAGTTACCATTCAATAAAAAATAAATAAAAGAAAAAGTGAGTTCTATAATGCCTAGAGATTCCGTATTTAGAGTAAGTGAAACCACTCTTTTTCCTTACAGGCTCAAATGGACCACAGTCATTTACCGTTGAACAGTGGGGTAGCCCTGAAAAGCTGCCGAGGGCTCATACCTGGTAAGCAGCTGTGTAGACCCTGATACAACAAGCCTCAGAAAGCAAAATTCCTGTTAGTCTAGCTGCAACAAGCCTAGCCTGCTCTGTGCTGCCAAAGTGGCAGCTATGGATAAGGATCGGTGACACTCACCCAGGAACAGGTATTTCTTTAAGCAAGTCAGTCTGGATTTGAAGTCCCAGTAGCTGCAGATCAAAGGGTCATCTAAACCAGGGTCCTCAAACTTTTTAAACAAGGGGCCAGTTCACTGTCCCTCAGACCATTGGAGGGCCTGACTGCGGCCCCAGGATGAGTCGGCTGCTAAGCAGGACAGGCAGCAGCGGTGGCAAAAACACCTGGCGGGCCGGATAAATGTCCTAGGCGGGCTGCATGTGGCCCACAGGCTGTAGTTTGAGGACACCTGATCTAAACTGTTGACCATATGTTGCCTCTAAGGCCATCCCAAGAGAGACTAGAACATTACATGTGGGAGGTTGAGATGGCAAAGGAACCCAGACATGTGGAGGTGGAGGTGGGGATGTGAGGACCCAGCAAGGAGTCATGGGAGAGCCCATGCCTAGAGGCTACTCCCATGTCTTCCTCCCCTGGTGTGAACGTGGCTGGTAGTGCTGTTGGACATACTCATCACAAAGAGCAGCATTGCCATGTTTGCTGGAGGGATACTTTGTCAACGTCTTTCATAACCCGTTCCTCTCTGTTCTTTCAGCTTTAATCGCTTGGACTTGCCACCCTATGAGTCATTTGAAGAATTATGGGATAAACTTCAGATGGCAATTGAAAACACTCAGGGTTTTGATGGAGTTGATTAGTACAAATAACAATCTATGGTGTTTTTATGGCTGCAGTTTTATAAGCAAAATCTTGGCTTAAAATTTTCCAGGGAACTACTAAAACTTGGCCACTGATTCTTCCGAAATATTGGAGATCATATAAAAGCATTGAAAGAAACCGTATGACAATTTTTCCATGATCTCAATCACTTTTAAATCACGTGTGGCATTTATGCAATTGTTTCATTATATCTTTGGAGTTCACAGTGTGGGCTCTAAGTCCTGTGTGCCTGAAATAGTGAGTTTTATCTTTGACATTTACCTCTCGTATAGTATTTACTAGGCAGTTCTTTCTTAAACTACTGAAGTTATAACTGTGAAATATTTGTGATAAGTGTCATGTGTGAAAAGTTTGATGCTTTTTGAGAAGGAAAACTGAAATTTGGAGGAAAAAACTTAACTACACTATATTTTAGCGCTACTTGCCAGCTAGTTATTATGTTATAGACCTGCCTAAAGCACCTTACTGCCCAGATATCTAGAACCATGGAAAATGGGTTATCTATATTTTTAGTCAACTGATGCACTTGCAAAAAAATTGTTTACTTTTTCACTTTTAAAGTATTTGGCTTTTGTGAATATGCAGTTTTATTAAACATGTGGTTCATAAGACATGTGAAGCAAATTCATATATACGATGGGTATAAGTATTAAAGCCTTTCTCTTGCCCATATATCCTTACAGTTCATTGGTGTAGTCATCACTTTTTCATGTTTAGTGTAGTTAGAAGAATTTCTTCTTCAAACATTCAACTGAAGCTCCACAAAGCAGTATTTCTAAATTATGCCTTGAAGAACTGAGTTCAATGTATAGTACTTGCCTTTACCAGTCATTCTTTATACTTGTACAATTATGTAGTAAATACATGTTTACGTGTTTATTATGTTTACAGATTAAGCTAATTTCTGTAGTTGTATTTTTATATTTTTAGTATCACTTCAGTTTAAAAAAAAAACCAAATAATTTGTTTAAAATAACCAAAGAGTAGTTAGAATGCATAGTTTGTATTAAATTACCATATTTCTTATGCTTTTAAAAAAAGTATTGTTTACTATGAAAATGTTTTTACATTTCCAGAACTCTTTAGGCCAAATGCTACAGGTAGAATCCTACTTTAACCAAATTGAAGTGTACGAAGACCACAGGCATGCATTCTACTAACATTTACTGAATGCCTGCTATATGCATAGCACTGTGCTCTGCCTGAGGGTAAGAGCTGTGTCAGCTTCAAAGGAATCTAGCTCAGTCTTTAGCCCCAAGGAACTTATAAAGTGTAAACAAATTTGTAAACAATCAAAAACAGGGGTAAGCAGAATAAGGTAAAAGGAAAAATATGTTCTAGATTGCACTATACTTGCAAAGATAAAGTGTGCCAAGACTCTGTTTCATACCTATATTGGAATGATCTATAGCAAATGCTCTTACAAAAAAATCAACATGGTATGTTGGTATTTAGAAATAACTGTAAATATATATTATGAAAGTTCTTACATACATATATGCTTATATACACTCTGAGAGAATTGTAAAAAGTATTTCCGGTTCTTAGCTTAAGTTTGTTGGGGTATAAATAAATGAGTTCCTGTCAGCATCTGGTGGAGCTCTCAAACGTGACAGCAGCAAAACCACTTTCTAAACATCATCAGCTTGGTTTACAGAAAGCGGCCCCCAGATCACAGCACCTTGCATTTTATCTTCACCAACGTCAACCAGCACTCAGGCATGAGCACCAGATGTCGTCCTGGTTTTATCACTTACCTGTGTGAACTGAAGCAACTTAACCTCTTTGGACTCATTTTTCTTTATCTTTTAAATAATAATCATCCCCACCCTCTTTGTCATATCAGATTGTCCTAAGTTCCAGAAAGATGAGAAATCAGAAAATGCTTTGTGAAGTATTGTGCTTAGGGCCCACTATCACATTTTGTCAAATCAGGTGTATAAACTGACTACACTCCCAAAGAAGAATCTCTTTAAGAATAAAAAGATTTCTAATAGAAAGCAGAAATGTATCTGGCATTGAATACATATATATACATATTCGTGTCTACACGTGGATTTCACCATCAGAATTCATTTTCTCTACATCAGCAAAGTAATGTTAAGATGGGCTAATGAATTTTGGAGGTGTCCTCATTATGTAGAATTGAATGTGAAACTATTTTTGTTAAAACAAGATTTTACCACGAGTGTTTAAATATCACTTCTGTGAAATGTCATGGCAAATACAGAAGCCCAAGAAAATACAAAGCTTTCTTTTCATGGGACAGTCAATGGAATGATCTTATGACTCAGATAAAACAGATGTTAATGAAACCAGACTCACTCCCACCAGTCCTCAGCCATAGACCTTCATCCCCTTGGTCTCCCAGGTGTGGGCTGACAGTCCAGAAGAAGCCTCTATCAAGAAACACAGCCCCTCATCCTACACAGAAATGTATTTCCAATATGTTCTGCTGCTGGAGAGTTGGCAGAGTCATTTTCATGAGACAGGTATATCATACTTTTCTAAAAATTATAAGCACATAATTTAAGCCTATTTTTTCTATATAAATTTTTTGACAAAATTATATTGCAAATGTGCTTCATCATAACTCAAATTTAAATGGCATTTGTTTTAGTCTTTATATTGTTGAAGTTGTTCCATATAAATATCATGTTAAATATAACTTGTTTTGATGATAAACTATTAGACATGGTTTTCCATAATCTTCTGATATGGTAAATATATATCCACATTAATGTATCAAAATTTATTGCATACCTTTAAGTATAAAATGATTTTATAAAATCTTGACTCCACAAATAAAGTTCTATTCTAATTTAAAAAGCAAAATTGTGATTCGTTTTTAAACAGAAATGATGCTGGGTGGTATCTTCTGATCCAGTCCTTTGCAGCAGCACATGAAATTCTCAAGACAATCTTTATTTATTTTGTTTTTTGGCAGAGATGGGGTTTGTATTGCCCAGGCTGGTCTCAAACTCTTGGCCTGAAGTGATCCTCCTGCCTCAGCCTCCCAAAGGGCTGGATTACAGACATGAGCCACCATGCCCAGCTCTCAAAACAATCCTTATATCTGGTAAACTAACATCATTATAAACTCTTAGACAATCAATCTCCACTTTAAGAAAAGGTAATATTACAAAACCCTGGTTGTTAGTGAAATATCCAGAAGAAGAAAAAATAAAGCTACAAATGGACTAGATTTCAGACACACCTGTGCTGTCATGGAAGAGCCAGTCTTATAACTGTTCATAACATTTGTTTCTACAAGAAAGGAGTTCTGAGTCCTAATTCAGAACTGAGTGTACCTTTTCCTCCTCCTTGGGCACTGAGAAGTTTCCCAGTTAGAAAGGAATCCATGCCCAGCCCCTCAAGCCAGCCCAGGAACCAGCTGTTCCAGCCCTGTGTCTCCTCCAGTCTGACCACAGCTTTTACTCTCTGGGGCTCAGGCCACTGCTCTCTGCTTCCACCCTTTCCATTCTAACCAGCTCCGGCAGTAGCTGGGTGGGACGATGCCTCACCAGTACAAAATTTCCTGCTTTTGTTGTGCACCACGGTACACATTTGTAAGTGATACTAAACTAAAGTGTTAGAATCTCAAAACATCTCCATAAAGAAAGGATCTTAGGAGATTTCTGCGTATTGCCCTTGAGAGTTAAAGACTGTCCCTTTGCTAGCCTCCTGCTTCTATTCTATGCCAGTCTCTTCCCCTGCGATCCACCCTGTGCAATCCCTCCATCACCAACACTGTTTCTTTTTTATTATAGTAGATTTGACCAGGTCACTCTACTGCCAGAAAACCCCTGGGAGCTCCCCAGAGCACGAACTCCAAACCCATCAGCATGGAATGCAGTCCTCAGCCTATCTCAGCTCCTCCTCCCATCCTACTTCACTCAGATGCCCTCCAGCCCCCAGCACTGCAAATGCCCCTGCACCTGGAGTGCTTTCGCCTCTCCTTTCTACTTGTTAAACCACTTCTTTTTTTGGATGCAGTGGAAAGGCACTGTGGACTCAGCATTTGGTATATACGAGCACAGGTGACACTGTATTCCAGTTGTTTGCTTACATAATTCTATCCTACAAATATCTGGGCAGACTACTTTGTATACCTCTTCATTTCACAACACAAATCTTTGATGAATGTGAACTTGATCTGATAAATACCGCTTATAGAATCCAGCACACACACTGGGCATCTACAATGTACCCGGAACCATGCGGTAATATACAGGAAGCTCTGTATTTAGGAAGACGTTGGGGGCCATATAAATATTCCTGCAGAGAGCAGCTTGATGGAGATCCTGCCAAGTGCTGGCTTCTGCAGCAAACACATCTTGTGGATCCCATTTAATCTTCATAAAAACTCACTGAGGCAGGTTTTATAGGCTCGAGAACAAGTAACACACCTGAGGCAACTCAGCTTATAAACTCAGTGAATTTATTATCCAAAACAGAGAAGAAAAGCTATAGAATCCAACAAATTACCCAGGCGTGTTAGTTTTTAAAAGAGTTCCACTCTGACCCCAGGCTAGAATGGAGTGGCATCAGCCTAACTCAAAACCTCAAACTCCTGGGATCAAGCAATCCTCTTGCCTCAGCCTCCTGAGTATCTGGGACTACAGGCATCTACCACAACACAGGTTAGTTTTTCTATTTTTAGTAGAGACAGGGTCTCACTGTCACTTAGCTTGGTCTTGAACTCCTGAGCTCAAGCAATTCACTCACCTCAGCCTCCAAGAGTGCTAGGATTACACTGCCCCCCACCCCACCTGCTAGTTTTCTTTTACTACACAACAAATTGCCACAAACTTAGCTAAAATAGGGCTTGGCACCTATAGCTCAGTGGCCAGGGCACTGGCCACATACACCGGGGCTGGTGGGTTGGAACCTGGACCTGCCAAACAATAATGACAACCTCAACAAAAAAGTAGCTGGGCGTGGTAGTAGGCACCTGTAGTCCCAGCTACTTGGGAGGCTGAGGCAGAGAATCACTTAAGCCCAAGGGTTTGAGGTTGTTGTGAACTGTGATGCCACAGCATTCTACCCAGGGCAACATAGTGAGACTCTGTCTCAAAAAAAAAAAAAAAAACTTATCTTACACAATATCCATTTATTACCTCCACGTGGTCTGAGTCCACATGGTTGCAGCTGGGTTCTCTGCGTAGTGTCTTACAAGGCCAAAATCAAGGTATCTGGGATCTTACCTGCTTCCAAGATCCTTCACATTACTGTCAGAATCCAGATCCTAGTAGGTGTCCATCTGAAGTCCTGTTTCCCTGCTGAATGACAGCCGGGGGCACCCACTTTAGACATCAGCCACATTCCTCAGCATGTGACACTCTCTATTGTCAAGCCAAAAATGCTTCTCATGCTCCAAATCTCTTTGATTTCCTCTCTGCCACCAGGTAGAGAAAAGTCTCAGCTTTCAAGGTTTACTTGAATAGGTTAGACCAGGGGTCCTCAAACTTTTTAAAAAAGGGGCCGGCTAGGGGCCTGTGGCTCAAGTGGCTAAGGCGCCAGCCACATACACCTAAGGTGGGGGGTTCAAATCCAGCCCGGGCCCGCCAAACAACAATGATGGCTGCAAGCGGAAAAAAAAAAAAATAGCTAGGCTTTGTGGCGGGCGCCTATGGTCCCAGCTACTTGGGAGGCGGAGACAGTAGACTCACTTGAGCCCAGGAGTTGGAGGTTGCTGTGAGCTATGCCATGACACTCTACCCAGGGGGACAGCTTGAGGCTCTGTCTCAAATAAATAAATAAATAAATAAATAAATAAATAAATAAATAAATAAATAAAAATAAAAAGGGGGCCAGTTCACTGTCCCTCAGACCACTGGAGGTCCGGACTGCGGGCCCTGGGATGAGTCAGCTGCTAAGCAGGACAGGCAGCAGCAGCAAAAACACTCGGCGGGCCAGATAAATGTTCTAGGTGGGCTGCATGTGGCCCCTGGGCCATAATTTGAGGACGCCTGGGTTAGACCTACCTGGATAATCTCCCTTTCTGATGGTCACTTAACTGTGCCATAGGTATAACACAATCATGGGAGTGAATGAGATTTTTACATTCACAAACTGCAGGATTAAGGGGCATGAGATCATTCCTAGAATATTTTGCCTCCATACAAGGTAAAATATAAGGATAGAAAAGTAACATTATATCTAATTTTATAATGTGCAGTTTGGCTTTCTATTCTTTATTCATGATAAGCCAGGCTGGTAAAAATCCAGGTCAACAACTGTCTACTCCCAGGTTAGCCACAGGTTTGCCTTTTTCTCAATAGCATAAAGGTTGAATTGGCCTTATGAGTTTCCTGATTATATAAAGAGAAAGAAAAAGCCACGGCTGCTGCTTTTGTTTGAAAGATTGGTATTCTTTCCCGTAAAAATCATAATCAGAATTGCAAAGGGGGTCCAAATCAAAACAGCAAAAGCAGTTAGCAGCCCAGAGTTGCTGATCATTTATAACAGTGTTGTTATACAAGTGTGTTGAGCCCTCCAAGTGCCCGAGTAACTGAAAGTTCCTGTGCAATCACATGACTTTTTTTTTTTTTCAGTTTTTGGCTGAGGCTGCTTTTGAACCCACCACCTCCGGCATATGGGGCCCATGCCCTACTCCTTTGAGCTACAGGCACCACCCCAATCACATGAGTCTTGAACGGATTTTTCTCACTGTGAAGTTGAAGTTGACTAGAGATTAAAGCCATAACAGTAGGTTCATAAGCGACGCTTAATTCATTGTTTGAGTCCTCATTTAAGTTCTCTCATGAAAAATAATTATCAAGGCAGATTCCGTGCCTTTCTGAGTTTTCTTTACCAAATAATACTTTGTAAATGAGATTCGAACACATTCTCTCAAACTAATAAGAGTTAATGAGCATGGCGAACTAAGGATAATCCAGTTTAAACAAACAGCATTTTCATTGCTTTTGGACTTGAACACATGATCCAGATTAATGACTTTGTTAATTCCCAGTTGCTGGGCACTAGTCCCAGCATAGCACAGATATTCTTCTAGACTTGATGACAGGGAAGTACCTTCTGTTTAGCTCTCCAGAGGGATAAGCAAGTTCTCAATGGTAATGGACAGCAGCCCTCGAGGGTTTGCTCTCTGTGGCTGGCTGTTGTAATGGTGTAATGCTTGTGATTCAATGTGGACGGGGTGTAGTCTTCAGCTGTTAGGAATTCCATGATGTTTTATCTGTCTGCCTCTTCAAAAGAAGGGTGAGAATAGAAAAAGAAAGCTGTATTAACCTTTCCACCAGGACTCTGCATTATTTGTGGCTCCCCCAGGGTCTCAGTTTCCTTACTTGCCCCATCTCCAATTATAGAAAGGAATTTGGGATTCATTGTCAAGACCTTTAATTATTAATCTAGGCATTGCCAAGGTGGGGGAAGGTAGGGGAAGCAGATACTGCAAACCTGTGGAAGGTGTATTTAGATCTGTCTGAGACCTCTTCCTGAGCCAAAGTCTAGGCCAGCACCATCAATAGACACATAAAGGAAGTAACATGTCATTTTAAACTTTCTAGTAGCCACATTTTAAAAAATAAAAAAATTACATAAAGCTAAATGTGATAATCTATTTAATCCAATATATCCAAAATATTATTTCAACATATAATCAATGTAGAGATACTGAGATATTTTCCACTTTTGGAACTAAGTCTTCAAAATCTGGCATGTATTTTATGCTTACCAGCACATCTTCTACTGGCCACATTTCCAATAGCCACATATGGCTGGTGCTACTGTCTGGACAGCACAGGGATCAGCGGGCCTGAGGGCAAGCTCCGCACATGTGGGCAGTGAGGAGCAGAGAGACGTGGTTCACCTGGGGATGTGCTAACTTATTTTACTTCCTCCCAGCAACCCTAGAGACTCCTAAGTTCCTCTAAGAAAGCCAAATGTTTAAAACTAGAAAGCAACATAACTAGACACTTTCTGGCAATTCCAAAATTTATACTTAGAAGCTTAAGGATGGTAATGGGCTTGGAAGGGGTTTGCAGTAGAAGCATATTACTTTCACATAGGTTATGTGTTTCCGAGGATTGGCTTGGTTGAGAGGCTGGTGTATTTATGGGGAGGTGTGAAGCCCCCAAGTCACCCAGAGGACTGCAGCAGCTGCAGGAGATGGAGCAGTTTTGCTGACAGCCACTCCTTTATGCTGAGGTGGTCCCCCAAAGTGATACCCACGTGTCCCACACTGAAGGGCATGGAAACTGTGGGCAGAAGTAAGCGTGGGAAAGAGCACTGTCAGAATGAGGGAAGCTGCCAGAGGCTGGGGTGGTTTGCCAGAAAGGAATAGCCAGTAGCTGAACATGGTGGCACACACCTGTCATTCCAGCTACTCAGGAGGCTCAGGCGGGAGGGTAGTTTGAGCCCAAGAGTCTCTGGGAGAAAAAGAAAAATAAAGCAAGGCAGAACTGAGGGTGGTGAGGAGACAGGACAATTTAGAGGGTAAAGCCACCACTGAGGAAGGAGTGCCACAGGGTCACGGGGGGTCACCTGAGAGCCAACCTCTGACACTGAGGGAAAGGCAGAGACTGTGGGAGAGGCATCTGTTTGTTTTTTCTGGTGTGAGGAGGATAACAAAATGCGATCAGGAGGGCTAATGGACTGCAGATGGAGCTCAGCCTGGCTAAAGGCTTTGAACTGGAACCAGCCCTCTAATTTTCAGCAGTGCGTGTGGCCTGTGGAAAAGAAAGTCAGCATGAAGTAAAACAAGGGACTCATCAGAGATCATTACATGTTACTCCCAATGAATGAAATAGCGGAGATTATATCGGGTTGGAGAAATAGCAGGGGTTTCATAGTGAAAGAAATCCGATCTATATCCCATCAACAATGGGGGAAACTACTGGAAAGTTGCAAGTGAAGGATGGGCTGATATAATGTGCACTGTAGGAAGCTCCTGGTTCTGCTTATCGAAGGGCAGCAAGCCTGGAAGCAGGCGCACCAGTGACACAGGGGGCAGCTGGAAGCATCCCAAGTCAGGGCTGAGCACCTGGGAGGCTGAACCTGCCCTTGCTATTGGAGAGGGAGGCCACAAAGGGGACAGATGGGAGTCTAGGCTGAGTCTCTGGCTGGGGAAACTGGGAGAGTGTTGGAGCCACCAGTGAGACAGAAAAGGACTATGGACTTTGCACCAGGAAACATCGGAGAACAGGCCGTGGCAGGCAGTGGTGTGTCTAATGTGGGTAGAGATTTGGAGGTTAGCAAATAATTGTGAGCCCATGAGGAGACCATATTATAACATGCAGCAACTACAAAAGCTGACTGAATGATCAAAACATCACTTCTAATAAGTAAATTTAATTATACTTGATATTTAATAGAATAATCTAAGTGGTGTGTTGGGGGGGAAACTCCAAAGAATTTAATGGATAGTGTTTTTCTAGCCAAAACCAAGCTTTTAGGTTTTCCCTCCCTCTGTTAGGTATTCTAAGATCTGTAATTATAGGCAACAGTGTTCTCCGGTACACTGTTCCACTAGGGCCAACCACACACACACACACACACACACACACACACATGTGTGCACACTTGTAACCTGAGGCCTGTTGATGACCTGGGCTCCCATTCCCAGTTTCCCTCACGCCAGTTCTCTGCACTCACTCCCATCTGAGCTCCTGCTGGTGCATGGCACTGTGGTCGTCTCACCACTCATCACTTTAGCATCCAGGTGCACAAAGGTTAAAAGCTGCAAGGACTCCAACCCCTGTGCCCGTGGATAATTCTCTTCTGGGAAACAGCCCCGTTACCTCCATGAAGAAAGTCGAGGGCAAGAAACTGAAAGTGGCAGGTGGCCTTGGGGTGAGAAAAGCATAATGACAATGGGCTGTGAGACCCTGGGGTAAGAGGAAAATCGAGATTGGAGATGAGTTGGGGAGGCCTAAAGAGCACAAAGCAGAAAGCGGTGCAGGCTGCTTGCAAGGGACAGGACCAGAGGCTGTGTGGTCTCAAGCCACTGGCCGGAATGAGACTCTGGCAGCTCCAGGAAGCAGGAGCAGGGTAGACAGTAAACCCTGGAGGACGGTGAGAACGCACGTGTCTGCCCATCACTAAGTGACCCGCAAGTACGCTAAAGGAATAAATGTGGTTCTCTCCCAGGGATGGCCTCCCTCGCAGGACTGGTGAAATCCAAGAGCAACTGAATATGCTCCCACCTGTTTGCTGATGACTGAACTTAATAGCAAATAAGGCCTTTCACTTCCATACTTCAGACTGAAATTATCATACAAAGGAAAAGACTCCTGACCCCAAATGTATTCAGGCTAAAAGGTAAATGTTTTCATACTAAAAGGTAAGACCTGTTCAGTGTTGATAGAGGTTAGGAAAAGAGCCCTTTTCTGGAGACCAAGGGCCTAGAGACCATTATTCCCAGACTTACCATTTTATCTTGGGCTCCATTTATCTGAAGCCAATCTCAGACCAGGAGAACAGCCAGGACAGTTTCTGGTATGGGCTGTCATAGTCTTAGTCACAGCACAGGTCACTGTTTGAATTATTTTATCTGTATGACACTCACTTGGGGCTTTGTGTAAAAGTATTTCACAAATCTCTATGCTGTGAAATACTTTCAAGTAATTGAAGCACTCCAGAGACGTTTAATATTCATGGGCATGAACTCAGAGAACAAATACGCTCCTACCAAGAGGGACAGCTGTAAATGTGAGGTTTTCTTTAATTTTACTGGATCCCTAGTTAAATATAACAGTAACTCCTCCTCCAACTCAGGAGTCTTTCCCAGAGTGACAGTAACTTTTTTCCTTTGACTCAACCTCAGGCTTCCCTGCCAACAATGTGGGGATGGCCTCATTCCGATGCCTGCCTGCCAAGTTATGGGGGCTTGGACGTTCTTTTAGTTGGTGGAACACAGGTTTCCCAGGCCTTTTAAAATGATCTGACATACATACAACTGCGGTTGGAAGAGTGACTCAACCACTAAGTGGATAGTTTTTAAACCCATCACAAGCTAATTGTTCATTTTCTTCCTAATTAGGACAATGAAGAGTGCTAGAACACAGAATTCATTGTATCAGTCTTATATTTAGGTAGCACTTTTAAATATCCTAAATGTTATTTTTGTATGTCTCATTTTATTGAATGCCAGTAATAGAGGCAGGGTACATTATCCCATTTGATAGTTCAGAAAGATAAAACAAGACATCACAAAGGTTTGCCTTTGGTCACATAGTAAAATCAGGAGCAGATCTGGATCCAGAAGTGAAGTCAGCCTCTTCACTGCAGCTGGGTAGTCTCCTAATGCAGGCTTTATGCCACTTTGGAATTTGTGCCTACGACTGATGCGCTCACCTACATCTCACTAAGCCTGACCCGCAGGTGAGGTTTGGAGGCATCTCTCCGTTTGGAGTATCAGCCATGCAGTCAGTCCTCCTCCCTCTCTCTACATTGAACGAGTGTTAGACAAACTAAATGCAAGCTGCCCATCCCTGAATCAGGGACTAATTGGCAGCGGGACCTAACCAGACTTGCACTTTTTCATATAACCTATTAGATTCTTTTTTTTTTTTTTTTTTGAGACAGTCTCACTCTGTCACTCTGAGTGGAGTGCTGTTTATGGTGTCATAGCTCACAGCAACCTCAAATTCTCAGGCTCAAGAGATCCTCCTGCCTCAGCCTCCAAGTAGATGCAACTACGGGCATCTGCCACAATGCCCAGCTATATTTTTTTCTATTTTTAATAAGACAGGGTCTCACTCTTAGGCTGGTCTCAAACTCCTGAGTTCAAGCACCTGCCTCAGCCTCCCAGAGTGCTAAGATACAGGCTTGAGCCACCACATCTGGCCATTAGGTTCTTGAAATAGGACTTATAGTAGACAATATTCTCAAAGTAACCTAAATGCCAGCAACGGATAAAATTTTCTAAATAAAAATTATAACTAATGAGAAGTGTAATATATCAGGGTGCTTTTGGTTTGTAACAGGGGTCCTCAAACTTTTTAAACAGAGGGCCAATTCACTGTCCCTCAGACCGTTGGAGGGCTGGACTGCGGGTCCCAGGACTAGTCAGCTGCTAAGCAGGACAGGCAGCGGCAGCAAAAACACCCGGCGGACCGCATAAATGTCCTTGGTGGGCCACAGTTTAAGAATGCCTGGTTTAGAACATCAGACTTGAGGAACAGAGGGGGCTTGGTAGAGTATCTAGAGTGGCTAAGTCAGGGTCTTTGTTCTTCTCCTCTCAGTTCTTTGTTCTCAGTGTCCTGATCAATTTTTTCTCATCATCCTCTATGTTGGGGTAGAAAGGGTGGGAGTGCTTGTATAAATTCTTCACAATATAGCCAATGCTTAATTATTCTATTACAAAGACTTTCTGTCCTGACTACAAACTCTTCACTCTCACTTTCTTTTTCTCCTCCACTCTATTCTGAGAGTTTTTGTCTCCAATCCTGACTCCATTGGTTACAGCAGCCTCCCTTTCCCTCTCTTCAAGAAGAGAGATGGTTCTTAACTTTCTCAACAATTTCATAATTTAGGTGGGAAGATCTGGATTCTTGCAGAGCACTGAGAGGAAAATCCAAGAAAGAAAATCATCCTGTATTTCTGCCATTTTACCCAAAGCATCCTTCTGCAGTTGTCATTGATAAAAATCTCATCAAAGGCATTGGTCAGTCAGGCTACAGGCTTTTGAAACATCACTTATTAGGGGCAGCACCTGTGGCTCAGTGAGTAGGTCGCTGGCCCCATATACTGAGGGTGGCGGGTTTGAACCTGGCCCCAGCCAAACTGCAACAACAAAAAATAGCCAGGTGTTGTGGTGGGTGCCGGTAGCCCCAGCTACTCGGGAGGCTGAGGCAAGAGAATCACCTAAGCCAGGGGTCCTCAAACTTTTTAAACAGGGGGCCAGTGCACTGTCCCTCAGACTGTTGAAGGACCTGACTGCCAGCCAGAGACAAGTCGGCTGCTAAGCAGGACAGGCAGCAGCAGCAAAAACACCTAGCAGGCCGGATAAATGTCCTGGGCAGGCCGCATGTGGCCTGTGGGCCATAGTTTGAGGACCCCTGACCCAAGAGTTGGAGGTTGCTGTGAGCCCAGGTGACTCTTATCTCTAAAACAAAAAATCACTTACTATGTGAGGCAGCTTAGCATTAAAGATACGGTCTTTGTTCTGCAGAGAATATGAATATGACATCTAGTGTCTTCATTTCGTATGGTACCACATCCCTAAGAATTCAATATGGTCGCTAAAGTAGTTGAAAAACAAGTACATTTTAAAATGTAATTTGACATTTTTGAAAGACACAAAAGTATTCTTAAACAAATGGAAGGACACCTCCTATTCTTGCATAGGATGACTCAACATTATAAAGTTGACATTCTCCCTAAGTTAAAAATCTAACGTCAGCTGGGCACCTGTAGCTCAGTGGCTAGGGCGCCAACCATATACACCAGAGCTGGCAGGTTTGAATCCAGGCCTGCCAAATAACAATGACAACTACAACCAAAAAACAGCCAGGTGTTGTGGTGGGCACCTGTAGTCCCAGCTACTTGGGAGGCTGAGACAAGAGAATCACTTAAGCCCAAGAGTTTGAGGTTGCTGTGAACTATGATGCCAAGGCATTCTACCCAGGGCAACACAGTGAGACTATCTGTCTAAAAAAAAAAAATCTAACATCATATTTTAACAAGCTGTTAGAAAGTTGATATTAAAGTTCATATGGAAATACAGAAATGTAAGAATAGCCAGGAAAACACTGAGGAAATGCTAAATGACTAATCAGACACTAAAATACATAATACTAGAAATTCTCTATAACTGAAAGTATGATAGCACCATATAAATAGACAAATAGACCACTAAAACAGAGCAGAAAACCCAGAAAGAGGCCAGAGTACATATGGGAAATTTAGTAGATTTTACAGCAAATCAGAGCAAAAAGAAAAAAAAAAAATGGACATGCTTGTCTGTAATCCTAGCACCGTGGGAGGCCAATGCAGGTGGATCCCTTGAGCTCAGGAGTTTGAGACCAGCCTGAGCAAGTGTGAGATCCTGTCTCTATGAAAAATAGAAAAACTAGCCAGGGGTCATGGCAGGCACCTATACTCCCAGCTACTCAGGTGGCAGAGGAAGGAGGATCACTTGAGCCTAGGAGTTTGAGGTTGCTGTGAGCTATGACACCACAGCACTCTACCCAGGGTGACAAAGTGAGACTCTGTCCCACTCTGCAAGGCTGAGGTGGGTGGATTGCTTGAGTTCAGGAGTTAAGAGACCAGCTTGCAAGAATAAGAACAATATTTCATCCCTAAAAAAAAACAGCTAAGTGTGGTGGCAGGCACCTGTAGTCCCAGCTACTCAGAAGGCTGAAGCAAGACACTGAGCCCAAGACTTTGAGGTTGCTGTGAGTTATGACGCCACTGCACTATAACAAGGGCAACAAGAGTGAGACTCTTTCTCAAAAATGAGTAGGCTGGGTGCCGTGCCTCACGCCTGTAATCCTAGCACTCTGGGAGACCAAGGCAGGTGGATTGCTTGAGTTCAGGAGGTCAAGACCAGTCTAAGTAAGAGTGAGATCCTGTCTCTAAAAATAGCCAGGTATTGTGGTGGGCGCCTGTAGTCCCAGCTACTGGGGAGGCTGAGGCAGGAAAGAGGATTGGTGAGCCCACAAGTTTGAGGTTGCTATGAGTTGTGACACAACAGCACTCTACTAAGGGTGACAAAAGTAAGATTCTGACTATAAATTAACTAAAAAAAAAAAAAAAGTGCTGTTGGCAATAGCTTAAGAGTGAGAACACCTCAAATGTCTGTTGCATAAGGAATGGATAAGCAAAATGTATATTAATAAAATGGAATATTATTCAGCAATAAAAATGAAATACTGATATATTCTATAGCTTAGATGAACCCTGAAAACATTGTGCTAAGTGAAAGAAACAAGTCACAAAATACCACATATTATACAACTCCATCTATGTGAAATGTCTAGAATACACAAATCCATAGAGACAGAAAGTAGGTTAGTGCTGTGTGGAGCTGAGGGATGGGGGAGAACAGGGAGTGGGTACAAAGTTTCCTTTTGGGCTAATGAAAATGTTCTGACCTTAGACTGTGTTTAGATGCAGAATTCTATGAATATACTAACACCACTAAATTGTACACTTGAAAAGCAGCAGATTTTATGGTATCATTAACAAAAATGTTTTAAAAATAAGAGACAATAGAATACTGGGGAGGATATATTTCAAATATATGAAAAAGTGGTCAGATTCACTCATAATTGGAGGAATGCAAATTAAATAACACTAAATTAAACATTTCTCATCTATCGTATTGGCAAAAGAAGTATAACTCTGTGGGCTAGGAGAAAACAGACATTCTCATATATTGCTGGTAGGAATGCAAACTGCAAAGAAAATCTGGCAATACCTAACAAAACTACATCTGCGATCTGACCCAGCAATGCCATTTCAAAGAATCTACCCTGAAGGTATACTTCCATTAATGTGAAATGCAGCATTTCTGGTAAATACAAATCTAAATGCTCAATATAGGGGACTGATTTGATAAACTATGACCCATTTGTAAAATGGAGTACTGGTATGAAGGGATTTCTAGGACATACTGCTAAGTGAAAAATAACATGAAAAAAGCTTCCACACTATATTGATGTAGATAGTAAGCTAGCTACCTTGCATACAGGAAAGAAAGGATAGCTCGCACCTATAATCCCAGCACTCTGGGAGATCAAGGCGGGTGGATTTCCTGAGCTCACAGGTTCCAGACCAGCCTGAGTAAGAGCAAGACCCTGCCTCTAAAAATAGCTGGGCATTGTAGTGGGCGCCTATAGTCCCAGCTACTTGGGAAGCTAAGGCAAGAGCCCAAGAGTTTGAGTTGCTGTGAGCTATGATGCCATGGCTCTCTACCGAGGGTGACAAAGTGAGACTGTCTCAAAAAAAAAAAAAAAAAAAGAAAGAAAGAAAGAAAGGGATAGGGGCCAGGTGCAGTGGCTCACGCCTATAATCCCAGCACTCTGGGAGGTCAAGGCAGGCAGATCGCCTGAGTTCACGAGTTGGGAGACCACCCTGAGGTAGAGTAATACCCTGTCTCTAAAAAAAAAAAAAAAAAAAATAGCCAAGCGTTGTGTTGGGGGTCTGTGGTCCCAGCTACTTGGGAGGCTGAGGCAAGAGAATCGCTTAGGCCCAAGAGTTTGAGGTTGCTGTGAGCTGTGACGCAGTGGCACTCTACCAGGGGCAACAAAGTCAGAGTCTCTCAGAAAAAAAAAAAGATAAAAGAAATACATATACGTATAGCAGTTCTTTGAATAACATCATTTCTTTAAATGTTGTTTCATTATAAGGTTAATAAGGAAAAAAAAAAAATCAGTTCCTGACTGGGGCCCCCTGTCTGTGCAGAGACCGCACATTTTCCCCACGTCCATGTGGGTTTCTTCCTGGTATTCCAGTTTCTTCCTACATCCCAAAGATGTGCACAGGTGAACTGGTGTGTCTCAGTTGTCCCAGGATGAGTGAGTGTGGTGTGTGTTTGCCCTGGGCTGCCAGGGCAGGCTCTGTCCATCTGTGACTCTGACCTGGAATAAACAGCTTGGAAAATGAATGAATACAAATCACGATAAAATAAGAAAGTGCCAAGTGGCCGATAATCATACGTGACAACCAATGATGTGATGCAAAGGTGCTCAGCAAGCCCAACATGTGTGTGATTGTTCGATTTTGAACTGCATGGTGGGAGGAGGTGCATTGTTGCTTTGCAAACATTTATTCTTTGATTTAACTCACTATAATCGCTGTCACTCACTGATTCACAAAAAATTGGGTAATTATCTGGTTTTTATTACGTTAACCTTTACTGAATGTATGGAAAGCCCACATTTATTTCAATATTTAATATCAGAAGTGTTTGGAGTCTTTATTAATAAGGTTTGGTGATGTTTTTGTGACCAGAAATATCCCACAGGAAGTTAACTCATGTTTATATCAATTAGCCTCTGATATAGGTGGTTTCATTATACATTGTTTCACTTCAAGTCAAAGTTTCAACATCTATGATGCTCAGGGAGGACTTACTCTATTTCTTACATGGAAAGATAAACCAGGAACTAAAGACATAGGGCTACTGTTGTAGATTGAAATGTGTTCCTCCAAAAAACGATACAGTGAAGTCCTGACTCACGGTGCCTCAGAATGTCATCTTGGAAAGGGGGAGATTGCCAACGTAATCAGTTAAGATGAGGTCACACTAGAGTAGGGTGAGCCCCTAATCCAGTATGATGGGTGTCCTCAAAGAGAGCTGTGTGAACAGAGACACAGGATAACACCATGTTCTCAAGGCGCAGACTGGAGTTAGGGAGCCGCAAGCCGAGGAACGCCAGGGACGGCCAGCTAAGCCACTAGGAAGGGCAAAGAAGTGTTCAGAGGGAGCACAGCCCTAGTGGCACCTTGACTGGGGACTTCTGGCCTCCAGAACTATGGGATAATAAATTTCTGTCTTTTGAAACCACCCAGTTAGTAGTATGTTGTTACAGCAAACCTAAGAAATATGGTTTCCCGCAGGGAGCAGCAGAAAATGAGGAAGGACTAGAGTAGCAGAGATGAGGAGGGAGTGACTCTCCTCTGACACGCCTTTCTGGTAAGTTCTGACGCAGGAACATGGTGATACTTCACATTACTCCCCCCAAAGTGAATATTAAAAATAAATCAGGATGTGGAGAGAACCCAAAGTGGCATAAAATAGTAAAAAAAAAAAAAAAAACCCTAATTGAATTGCAAGTAATATAACTTCACTGAAGTTAGGAAGCGCCTTCAAACTGAGAGGAACATCAAAAGGACACAGACGCCAACTTGGAGGAGCTTCTGATGGTGAAAGCTGGAACAAATTGAGCAAGAAAATAAATAATGACAGGATTGAATTAGGACCCACAGGACAAAATAAATATCCATGAGCCCATACTAATATAAACAAATAATTGAATAAATAAATATGGGGGGAGGGAGAAAGGAATGCTCTTCCTTGCAAAAGAATTCCAATGAGCATGAGAAGAATGAGGGACTGAAAATCATGATTAGGCCAACACCACAGTGGTAACTGTTGCAGGCGAGACTCACTGGTGGATGCTGAAGTGGGCAAAAATGAGGAGAAAATAGGGCACGAGCATATTCTTAATACATCTCCGCTAAGGTGTTATTCACCAAGGGGAAAAAAAAATAGTCATTTTGAGAGGAGAAACCTTGCAGATGCCACCTTAACCAAGTGATCAACGTTGACTTCACCAGTAATGAGTCGTTTTTACATCGTGTACCCCCAGATAGGAGGCTCTGAGAAGGACATGGTACCACTTAGGCCATTCTTGCCAAAAAATGCATAATCTTAACACCAGACAAACCCTAACTGAAACACAGTCTCTGAAATAACTGAACAGTGCTCTTCAAAAGCATCAGAGTCATGGAAAACCAGAAAAGACTGAGCAATTGTTCCAGGTTGGAGGAGACTAAGGATTCATGGCTACTAAATGAGTTATGGGTTCCTGGAAGAGAAAAAAGATAGTAGAAAATCTGAAGAAATGTGGATAGGTCTACAGTTTAGTTAATAGTAGTGTATTGATGATGATTTCCTGGTTTTGATCACTTGAGATACGGTTATAAAAAGTGGTAACATGAAGGAAATCTGCAAAGATTTTTTGCAACTTTTTTATTTTTTTGAGACAGAGTCTTGCTTTGTCACACTTGGTAGAGTGCCCTGGTGTCATAGCTCAGAGCAACTTCAAACTATTGGGCTCAAATGATCCTCTTGCCTCAGCCTCCCCAATAGCTGGACCATAGGCCAACACCTGGCTATTTTTAGAGACGGGTTCTCCTTCTGACTTAGGATGGTCTCAAACTCCTGAGCTCAAGCAATCCACCACCTCAGCCTCCCAGAGTACTAGGATTACAGGCGTGAGCCACCACTCCTGGCCTTGACTTTTGTTTAAATCTAAAATTATTTCAAAACATAAAAAAAAAAATGTTTGAAATTATCAATGTATTGGACCCCCAGTTTGCCTCCAAAGTTTTAGTTATTTTCCTTGTCCACATCTATAAATAATGTTTCAGCCTCAATTCCTTATCAATGTTATCCATTATTTAATTCCTGATATAATGGATGATTTAGCTCATTTATTCTCTTACCATCGTAAGTCTCTGGTATTGTTATCCAGTGTTTAATTCCTCTGTTGAGCATTTTTATCACCTTAAAAACAAGACCTTTATCTCTTCTACCTACAATAGATGATATTTCTTGGTTTCCTATCAGCACCTCTATTTTTCTTCCAGCTGTTCTTCTCTCCTTCCTTCCCCTAACCCTGTTCATTGAATTTGTATTCTTGTATTTTGAACATTAATGATGGTTCCATTTTTTTCTGAAAACTTAAGTCTTCCTTTTATTGCCCATTGGTTAAGTCCAACAGCTGAACAATCAGTAAGCAATTATATTATGTTCATTAGTGATTCAAACAGTAGATGCCCTGTAAGTGGGGTTCCACCTTTTGCACATCTGTTTTTCCTGGAAATTCTCATCAGCCTCCTTTTCTGTTTATCCTACCAATTGCCTTTATCATATTCCTAATTATTTCTAACCTCTTCATAACTTATATATTCTGTTAAGTCTGTTTTCTGGGGAGATCTCTTTCCTGGGATGCTTTGACTACTCTTATTGTTGCTCAATTGCTTTCTTATTTTTCTGGAGCATATATTAAAGTAAATTACTAAGCATAAAATAGTTTGAGTCCTAAAAATTCTTGGGTTTTACTTTTATGTTCCTACGATAGTTTAGGTGGATATAGATTTCTAATTGATAATCTTTCTCCCTCAGAATTTTGAGGTCTTTCTCTCACTAACTTCTAGTATTTACCACTGCTATTATCATTCTGATTCTTGTCTTTGTAGATGTCCTATTTTAGTCTTCCTGAAAGAATTTAGAATATTCTTCATTTTCAGTATTATGAACTTTCATGCTTTGTGTAGGTATGATACTTTTTATTTTTTTTGAGATAGCGTCTCTGTCACCTGGGCTAAAATGCAGTAGCATCATTATAGCTCACTGCAACCTTGAATTCCTGGGCTAAAACAATCCTCCTGCCTCAGCTTCCTAAGTGGCTAGAACTACAGAAACACACTTTCTTTTTTTTTTTGTAGAGACAGGCATCTAAACATTGTGTTGCCCAGGCTGGCTTTGAACTCCAGGCCTCAAGTGATCCTTCACCTCTACTTCCCAAAGTGCTAGGCTTATAGGCATAAGCCACTGTGATAGCCTTTGTTTTCTTTCTTGTGTTAGGCATGCAGTTGATTATTTTAATTATTTACAATGTTATTCATTGCAGTGTCAAGCAGCTTTAGAAATTTTTCTTATATTCTTCCTTTCATAATTTTCTCTCTAGCTTGTTCATGGTTCTCCTTCTGAAACTCAGGAGACTGAATCTGGACTTCCTTGACTGGGCTTCTGTATCTCTTTTTTTTTTTTCATTTTTCATGGCATTGTCTTTTTATTTTACGGGAGATTTTCATGTCTTTTTATTTTACATGGAGATTTCCATGTCTCTAGCTTCTAACATTTCTGTTGAATTTCTATTTTCAGCAATCATATTTTAATCTCTATTATTTCATTCTTGTTTTTTTTTCCTTTTTATATAGAAACCTGTTCTTGTTTTATGGACATGATACCTTCTGAGGATATCACAAGTTCTGACAATTAAATTTGCAAACTTGCCACCTTGCACGTACATTGGTAGCACTGTACAAATGACTCCATAAGAGCTTGTAACCTTAGTGTATTAGTGTCTCACAGCTGTGTTTCTGTCAACACGTGGCAGTGTCTTGCTGAGTGGCATTCATCATTGTTGCATGTTTTGTGTACCACCAGAGAATGTCAGAGCTTGGATTAGAGTACTGAACAAACATTAAATTTCTTGTTAAACTTAGCAAGAGTGGAAGTGAAATCAGGGACATATCAGTCCAAGTTTATGCAGATAATACCATGAAGAAAATGGCAATGTACAAATGGATTAAATGTTTCTCTCGGGGAAGAGATAGCATCACTGATGAAGATAGGTCAGGGCAGCCAGTAACAGGCAGAACTGATGAAAACAAAGGAAATTTTTTTGTGTGTTGAAATCATTGGCTGACTGAGAACAGCAGACCAAGTAAGTAAACATCAATAGAGAAACAGTGAAGAAAATCTTAACTGAAAATCCTGGCCAACAACGTATGGCTCTTGCATCATGATAATGTACCAGCTCACACGGCACTGTCTGTGAGGGAATTTTTAGCCAGTAAACAAATAATTGGAACACCCTCCCTACTCACCTTATTGGGCCTCCTGAAGATAAGGAAAACATTTTGATGACATTCAGGATATCAAAGGTAGAATAACAACAGCTTTGGCTGTTCCAGAAAAAGTTCCAAAATTGGTTTGAATAGGGTGGCACCTGTGGCTCAGTGGGTAGGGCGCTGGCCCCATATACCAAGGATGGCGGGTTCAAACCTGGCCCCGGCCAAACTGCAACAAAAAGTAGCCAGGCATTGTGGTGGTCACCTGTAGTCCCAGCTACTTGGGAGGCTGAGGCAGGAGAATCACCTAAGCTCAGGAGTTGGAGGTTGCTGTGAGTTGTGACTCCACGCACTCTACCAAGGGCAATAAAGTGAGACTCTGTCTCTAAAAAAAAAAAAGAAAACCAAAATTGGTTTGAATAGTAGACTAGGTGCTGGTATCAGTACATAGCTTCCCAAGTACTTTGAAGTGACAATAATGATAGTCAGCAATGAGGTATGGAGCACTTTTTCTAGATTAAGTTCTCAAACCTAATCGTCAGACCTTTTATCTACAATTGGAGATTTTGTTTTACATTTTCTTCTACTCCCTTAATTACCTTTGCTTCCTCTGGAGTGAATTTTTCTATTCGTTTGACTTTTTTGTTCATTTTAACCAAGGTCTCGTGTTCCTTGGATTCCTGTTCATGTTTAAGAATGAGGTAGTAAGCAGTGTGAAGGGGAAAGGGCTGTGAGCCAGCAGGTGATTGAGCGGAAAAATAGCTCTACACTGGACACGCCCTAAACGCTAGAATCTGGACAAATCTAGAGATGCTCAATTTTGTTAGGAGAAAATTTCTAATTTAAAATATTTTTAAGCACACCCCCCCCCCCAACAGAATAGATCCTGGCTTCCAAATTTTATGAATGAGAGAGAGACAGAGATGGTGGGATTAACTGTCTGGCACAGTGGAAGGCTCTAGCTTGTACTCAAGCCCTGGTCCCCTTGCTGGGCCACCTTGAATGGGTGACTGCAGCATCACAGGGCCAGGTTTTTTCCAACTGAGGGTCCCACCTAGGCCTCTACCCCTAATCTAGCAGCCGCTGTACAGGGCTCATGCTAAAGGCAGTTGCTGACAGTTAACTGTGCAGCCATGAGCCCGGGTGAGACTGTAAGCAGCAGCGGTGATTACAGAGCAGCACTCTTTTTAGATGCCTGCACTTTATGGCTTTCCATTCAAAACACTCAGGCCCAGTGTTTAGTCTCTCTGGGGGGCAGCTGTAAAGGCCACCTTGTTTCACAGCTAAGGAGAGGTTACAAGGCAATTAAAATATTTTTGTCTCTTCTCTCTTTTGATGATTATTCCCCTGCGGTAGCAGCCACTGGAGCAGTTGCTGCCTCCCATTACCTACGAACCCAAGAACACACAGTGGCAGCCTCAAGCCCTGAAGCATGACTAGAATGAGAGTTTCAGCTTTAATCCTTCCTTTGTTTTTCAGAGACTTAGAAGTAAAAGTCAGAAATAATGGTGTCTTGAATAGCCATAGCCAGCAAATGAGGCATAGCCCTCATTTACTTAAAGGGGTACTTTTTCCCTTTAGGAAGACAGTAAATGCTTCTTGTGCCACAATAATTATATGCTCTAAAGTCTGTGTGTTCTCGGGTTGGACGCAGTGGCTCATGCCTGTAATCCTAGCACTTCGGGAGGCTGAGGCAGGTGGATCTTCTGAGCTCAGGAGTTTAAGACCAGCCTGAGCAAGAAGGAGACCCCTATCTCAAAAAAATAGCTAGGTGCTGTGGTCCCTGTAGTCCCAGCTGCTTAAGAGGCTGAGGCAGGAGGATCACCTGAAGCCAAGAGTTTGAGGTTGCTGTGAGCTATGATGCACGGCACTCTAACCACGGCACAGAGTGAGACTCTGTCTCAAAAAATAAATAAATTCTGTGTATTCTTCATTACTGTGCAATGCAGTAATTGCACAAATAAATGTATGTTCTAACCACATGGAGATAACATAGGTAGACAATGTTCCACATCTCCTCGCGCTGAATTGTAATAAATTTTTAGGACCAAGGTTATTATTATTATTATTATTCATAGAAAGAGTAGCTATCATAATCTTAAAATTGATACTGATATGCAAGGCCCCTTCACAGTGTCCAACCTCAGAGCAGACTCACAGGGCTGGCCAGGCAGGTGTCGTTACCATCTCTACTCTATGGGGAAGAAGCAAAGGCCTGGAGAAGCCCTGACAAGAGTTGGCAGCTCAGGATATCCCAACCTAACCAGACAGCACCTCCCAGTCCTCTGGGCATCTTGGTGATGGAAGCTGGTGTCCGGGGACACTAACTGGCCTGAGAAAAGGCTGACAAGTAAGGGGAGGAGGAGGAAAAGGGAGAGATGATCTATATTGAGAATACTTTAACTCAGCTCGAACAGATTCTACAAAATCCCCTCTCTCTTTTCTTCAAAAAAAAAAAAAAAGCCTGTAGCAATCATGAAAACTATTTTCAGGATGGGAAATATTAGAATGCAAATCAAGTACAGTTGTGGCTGTAAGTCACTAAACAAAAATGCCATTACAATCTTTATAGAGTCCAGTGTAGGTGCTCAGGACAACTGGGATCCCTGTAAGGCTTACATCAGAGACCTGAAAGGACCACCGAGGTAATGGGGCCCAGATTCCTCAGCTCACAGATGAGAGCCTGGGGGTGGGACAGAGATGGCCTTAGTAAAGCGGTCAGCACAGAGCCAGGTACAAAGCAAGTACTTGTACCAGAGAGGAAAGAGTTCAGCTGCAAGCAATAGAAAGCTGGCCGACTGACTTCCAGGAACCACCTGCCTTCCAGGGAGTCCATCCCACGACTCCCTGGGGACCCCACACCAAACCTGGGCCTGTTCCCATTTGGGCTCCTGGGACTGGTGAACCCCACAATATGGCGGCAGTTTTTCCAGACACTAGAGCCTGGGCTGGATGTCGCTACTTGTGACATCTACATGTCTGGGAAGTACCAGAAAAGTCAGGAAGTTCTGTCACTTATCGGGCATCACTTGAACCGCTCTAACCCTGACCGTCACTTTCCTTACCTGGAAAATGGGAGACAATATGTCTTCCCGTAGAGTTGTTGAGAGGCTGTAATTGTGCTTTGCACAGAGCTCGGTCTTTAGTAAGGACTCAGCAGATGTGGGTTCATTCAGCTCCGCCCCCTTCTTTTGTCATGTCACTTTTCCAGGCCTCGGTTTCCTCTCCCGTAATACGGAGAGCTGGGTCTGGAAGAGGCCTGTGATTTCTCCCAGCTCTGAACCTTGCGGTGCCCCAAACAAAATGGCTGCCGCGTCTTCTCCAGCCTTCCCTGGAGGTCGCTTCTGCCAGGAGGTGGCGCCACTGATTCGTGTTTCCAGCAGGCAGGTGGGCTGACCATTTGTTAACCTCTCCTCGGTTTTCAAAAGGAGCCAGAAAACTTACCTGCTTAGCTGTTGTCTCCAAACCGACTTTTTAATTCCTGCTGTTGATGTTTCTCGAGTGTAGCTGGGTTTTCCACTCTCTTGCTCGCTCAGCTTATGAAAATACTTGTTCCTCCGTATTTAGGGAAGGGGTGAAGAGAGTAATTGGGGGAGAAGGGCAACTTCCCCCACTGTGGTCTTTCGCTTTGCTCAAAAGCAAAACTGCAGATACCAAAGAGCATGTGCTCCCGGATTGCGCCCACAATCAGCCATTTGCATGCCGCTCAGGAGGCACAAATGGCCACTCAGGCTGGCAATTGCCTAATTGCCACACTGGGGATCACAGATACAATTCTGCAACCTCAGATCTCTGGCAGCAGCAAGGGTGAAGAGGCCCAGAAAATGTGGTTTTTCTAGTCTTCTCAGGTTACCGTGAGCAGGGCAGGAAAAAGACTTAAGGCCCAGAGGGCCAAATTCTCCATTTTACCCAATGCCAGTCCTGGATATGGAAAGCGATTTTAAAATGAAAATTTCCTAACTCTACTTCACTCTTTGACTTTTTTCAAAGTTAAAGAAACAGAAGAGGAAGGGAGAAAGGGAGGGAAGAAAGAAGGGGAAAGATGGGATGCAAAGAGAAAGACAACTAGAAGACGGTCTTGTCTGAAAAGAGTTTAGGTTCAAATAGATGATTTTGCCTTTCATGAGAAGTAAACAATTTGAGGATTTAAGTAGAAAATATAAAGGTATTATGTGGTCTTTGCTTCTAAGTTGCCCTATCTCCTTTACACATGTAAGAACTAAACACTAGTTGTCAGGCTGAAAAATTAAGAGGCTTAATCAAATTATCCTGTGGACTGATTTTGACCTTTTGAATGTTAGGTTGTCAAAACTTTCTTCTCTGGTACCAGCTACAGCTGAATGTTTAAGATGTCTCCATTTTGAAGAGGAAAAAATTACTTTCAGACCCCACACAAGATGCTTTTATTGTTGAAAAAAGCCTGGACAATTCCTTGCTTACGGTGAAGGAAGCAGAGTAGGCAGAATTAAGTTTCCTTTCTGGCCATTTCTATTCAAAATAACCTAATCATTTTTGATTGCTGGAGAAATCACATCACACACTGTCAAGCCTCACTGATGGCTGTGTAGATCTGGTTAAGTAAAATCATTTTTCTTCATTATTAACTAACCAAGTGCTTTGTGCATGGCTTTGAAATTCACATTAAAAACCTCACATCTGCTGGGGTGCAGTGGCTCATGTCTGTAATTCCAGTGCTGTGGAAGGCTGAGGCAGGTGGTAACGCGTGCCTGCAGTCCCAGCTACTTGGAAAGGCTGAAGAGGATTGCTCGGGCCAAAGAGACTGAAGTTGCTATGAGCTAGGATGCCACAGTACTCTACCTAGGGCAACAGAGTGAGACTCTGTCCCAAAAAGAAAAAAACAGCTGCTCAGGAGCCTGAGGCAAGAGGATCACTTGAGCTCAAGAGTTTGAGGTTGCTGTGAGCTAAGACCCCACAGCACTCTACCAAAGGTGACAGTGTGACTTTGTCTCAAAAAAAAAAAAAAAAAAAAAAAACCAAAATATGTCTTTTCAGTCTTTTAAGGTTCAATCTTGGAGCAGGAGCTGGACTTTGTCAGAATGATGGTTCCACAGCGTCACTTGTGCAGACTCACTGGAGGCTTGTCTTCTCACTGAGGAGAGAAGGCAGGGGTTGCTACCTCCCAGAACATTCCCTCCTATGCTTGCCCCCACTCCATTTGCAGAGTGAGAGCAGATGGTGTGTGGGCAGGAGCATTATCACAGTTTCATCTGTTGTTTATGGAAAAGAAATATCCCTGTCGCGGTTTTGGCTTTCCCCTGGTCCAGTGAATAACTCCTACTCTAAGGTCACCCAGGCATCTCATGACGCCACCAACAAATGAACTATATTAGGAGACTTGGTGGTAGTTTTTTAAAAATTCTATCAATCCTACACAGAGTCCTTAGACACGGAGGCAGTTCTTTTTTCTTGGTTACTTCAAAATCCCCCTCTGGTCTGCAAATGCCTTTTGTGACAGCATCTGAAAGGTAGATGTTTTTGTGTTTTGCAAAACAAACCCAGTTGAAACTGAAAGATGCTTAAGGTCTTGTGTTCTTCTCTGATACCCACCCCCGCCCCGCCCCGCCCCGAGTCTGATGAGGATGAAGAGACCAGTCCTACAGGCTCTGGGGAAGGGTAGCGCTTTGTTCAAGTGCATTTGAGGGGGAGAAGAAACCAACATTTCTTGGAAACACACTAAGAAGGAGACATTGAACACATGACATCAATTATCTCATTTAATCCTCACTACCACCATGGATGAACTAGATTTTCTTATCCTATTTCTTAGATGAGGACCCAGGGTCAGAGGGAACGAGTGACCTATCCTGAGTCACACTGCTTCCAAATCACAGAAAAAGCTCTGAAATCTAGATCTGCCTTACCCAGAGCCTGTGCTCTTTGGATATTTCGTGTGGGAGGAGTGCCTTCGAAATGCAAAACGTTGCCCATCCTTTCTATCACACAGTGCTAGGCACTCTTAAGTGGGGGGTGGTGGTCCTGAACTGAGGTAGGTGGGGAGAGAATGACTGCCACACTTGGAGGGGCTGGGGTTTCGACAAAGGGAGCAAGACCAGCACCAAAGGTAATTCAGTGTGGGGCCTGAAAGTGAGGAAGGAGCAGGCAGCCTTGGGACCAGGGTTAGATCTGCACCAGAACCTCAGGTGATAGTGCAGATGGACACAGAGCAGCCTGAACTGGGGAAGATAAATCCCCCCTCACACATGCTGTGCTGCTCAAAACTTTGTGAAAGGTTCAGGTAAACACTGGCCCAGAAGCCTGCAAAACATTGCACCACAGACAGCTAGAGTGAGTTTGACACCCAGTTGATCATTTTCTTGGCCACGTTCCCTCGGCGCCAGGGAGTTCTCAAGAGTGTGTCTTTTGCAGTGGGACCTGGCTTCAAATCTGTTTCCACCTACTTGATATGTGACCTTGCCCCCCAGTTTCCTCATCTCTAATAGTAACTGCCTTATAGGGTTACTGTCAGGACAGAATGGGCTTATTTACAAGATACGTCAAGCACAAGGCTGGCATGATTTAAGCCTGCTACACATATCTCCCGCTCCCTTGGTCTTGCCAAACTCTCCGTCTCTAACTCTCTCCCCTCAGCAAGAAGTCCTAGTCTCTCTTTTATATTTTCTTGACAGAGTTCTCATAGGCTGCTAATTGCAAAGAATAAGAACAATGTCTGTTTTATATATTTCCTAGTGTCTAACCCGGCATCTACGTAGTTGGCATTCAATGTTTGTTCACTGAATAAATGAGGGAATGTCTCCATTTCCTCACTGTACTGCCACACTTAAATCCTTGCAGTCCAACTTCTACTCTTACCACTCTTCTAAAACGTTTTGTTCCAAACGACCTCTGACTTGATCACCAAAGCTGGGAGGTTGTCTCTATCCTGCCGGCTCAGAACTCTACCTATCACCGCAATTCTTTAAAACAGGATTCCACTTTGCAGTATAAAGTAGAAACGTACTCCAGAGGACTCAGACGGGGCTTGGTTCTCCAATTGCTTAGTTATCTATTTAGTTAACAGTATGCTTTGAAGTCTTTCGGGGTCACCTCTCTTTGATGGGGGTGAGTAGCATAAGACAGTGAACATCCCAGGAGTCACCTTCCCTGATCTCAACAGCTGGAAACAATCTCGCCTTCCTCTGACATGCTTTGCCAAGCTTTGTCTGTGCTTCTCTGATGGAACTATTTCTTCCTCTTTTGACTGATGGTTATTTATAATCCCTTCCATGTCACCTACCACGTGTACTCCCTCTGAAGGCAGGAAACAGGCTTTTCCTCATCCTCCCCTCCTAGCTCAGCCTCTAGCACAGGGCCGTACAAAGAGACCAACTGAAAGATCTAACAGCAGAAAGAAAAGAAGACCTTGAGTAGCTATGAAGTCCCTGCCCACGGAGAGTTTTAGAACAGGCTGTTTCACTCACACTGGCCTTAGTAAAGCCCTGCCTTGGATATACTAGGAAGGATAAAATAGAGAATAATCCTGACAGCAGAGACCTAGCTTACAGTCTCATCGGAACAACCAGATACACAAGCAAAACAGTCAGATAGCAATTTAAAAATACAAGAAGTAAAGCAGCAATTCAAAAATTCAAGAAAGGCTCGGCGCCTGTGGCTCAAGTGGCTAAGGCACCAACCACATACACCTGGGCTGGCAGGGTCGAATCCAGCCCAGGCCCAGCAAAACAACAATGATGGGCTCGGCGCCTGTGGCTCAATTGGCTAAGGCGATTGAGCCACGTACACCTAAGGTGGCGGGTTTGAATCCCCAGCCCGGGCCCGCCAAACAACAATGATGGCTGCAACCAAAAAATGGCCGGGCGTTGTGGCGGGTGCCTGTGGCCCCAGATACTTGGGAGGCGGAGGCAGGAGACTCACTTGAGCCCAGGAGTTGAAGGTGGCTATGAGCTGTGATGCCATGGCACTCTACCCAGGGGGATAGCTTGAGGTTCTGTCTCAAAAAAAAAATTTTTTTTTCAAGAAAAAAACTCAAGAAATACTAGTAGTGGCTCAGTGCCCGTAGTACAGTGGGTACGGTGACAGCCACATGCACTGAGGCTGGTAGGTTCAAACTCGGCCTGGGCCAGCTAAACATCAATGACAATTGCAACAAAAAAAATAGCCAGGCGTTGTGGTGGGCACCTGTAGTCTCAGTCACTTGGGACGCTGAGGCAAGAGAATTACAAGAGTTTGAGGTTGCTGTGAGCTATGACACCACAGCACTCTACTGAGGGACACATAGCAAGACTCTTGTCTCAAAAAAAAAGAAAGAAAGAAAAGAAAGAAATACCATGAGCAACTTGTAGGGAAAAAGCACTTATTCAAAAAGTGTTTATTAGGTAGTAAATATATGCCAGCTGTGTGTTGTAGGACTGAAAGAGGCTAACAGGAAAATTCTTGAGGTTGCAGAGATGAGGGTGATTTCAAGATTATTCTATTTGATTTGCCAGAATACCATGTAGGTATGTTCTAGCACTGATTCCAGTCTATAAACTGCAAGGCTTGAGCACTGCCCTCTTTAAAGCCCAGATGGTTCCAATATAGTAGAGTGATTAAGACTGAGAGCTCCAGGTCAGCAAGACTTGGGTTTGAGCCCTGACTTCCCCTCTCTCTCTCTGGCTTTGGCAAGTGACCCCAAATCTAAATTCCAGCACTATGGAAGAAAACTCAGAATGCCTACCTCTTAGGAATTATGCAAATACTTATTAATCACCCACCCTGCGCAAGAAACTGCTCTGTGCATTAGGGATACAGCAACGAACAGTCAGGTTAATTGCCCTTGTGGAACATAAAGAATGAGACATATGCAAAGTACAAAGCAGGGTGCTTGGCACACGGCAAGCACTCAGTAGATAGTCATCATGGTTTTTCCAAGCATCTGATGAAGCTGAGTTCTCTCGTAACCAGACCCATATTAATTTCCGTCCTTTGGGAAGGTTTCTCTGCCCCTATTGCAATAACTGCATCCTTCTGGGTCTCTATACCCACAGTGGATGCCCAATCACACACTGTCTTATGATTTTATTGCTTCTCAGCTTGATTGGGCCCGAATGAGCCTGTATGAGCCTGAGGAAGGGAGCTTTTATGAAGGGGGAGGAGGAAGATGGCCTAGCACAGTCCTGCCTGGAAAGTAAGCAGGAAGAGGGCCAGATCCCAGCCGGCCCCAGACCAAAGGGGAAACTGGGACACCCTGTCAAATGAACTGAAACTCCAGGCTCAACTTGGCCTGGACTTGCACCTAACATCCCAGAAGTAGTTGGATCCCATGGCAGGGATGGGGGGCATGAGAGACATCTAGCAGTGTCAGGCTGGCCAGTGCCCCATGAACACAGGGTCTCTAATCTGGCAGCTGCCATCCCAAAGGAGGATGAGTTCAGTCCACTTTCTAGTATTTTCTAATGTCTAAATATCATGGTGCTGCTTCACCACAGAATATTTCCAAAATGTAATCACAACAAACACTAACTGTAATTAAGTTAAAGCCTTTCCTAGCCACGTGATTCCGCAGCGGGGCTCAGAAGGAGACATGGGTGCCCAGCACACCTGCCACTTCCCAGGCTGCTCTTGGCTGATGGAACACTCCTCTCCCACTGAGGGTGAGCTTACACTTGCTGGTGCTCTCCAGCCTGCTCTCCCCTCAGGCTCCACTCCCTCTGCTTCCTGCAGTACGGCTAGACAATCAGAAACACAGGCCAGGAGTTCTGTACTCCTTTGTAATCTGACTTGTTTTTTGTCTTCTCCAGGCTTATCTGAGGCCAAGTTCTCACAGTTTCCAACAATGAAAGAATCTGACATGTTACCGTATCTTTTTTTTTTTTTTTTTGAGGCAGAGTCTCACTTGCCCTTAATAGAGTGCTGTGGCATCATAGCTCACAGCAACCTCAAAGTCTTGGGCTCACGTGATCCTCTTACCTCCTGAATAGCTGGGACTACCGGCACCTGCCACAACACCCAGCTATTTTTATTTATTTATTACTTTGGAGACAGAGCCTCAAGCTATCCCCCTGGGTAGAGTGCCATGGCATCACAGCTCATAGCAACCTCCAACTCCTGGGCTCAAGCGAGTCTCCTGTCTCAGCCTCCCAAGTATCTGGGACCACAGTTGCCTGCCACAATGCCCGGCCATTTTTTGGTTGCAGCCATCATTGTTGTTTGGCGGGCCCGGGCTAGGGATTCAAACCCACCACCTTAGGTGTATGTGGCTGGTGCCTTAGCTGCTTGAGCCACAGGCGCCGAGCCACCCAGCTATTTTTAGAGATGAGGTTTCGCTCTTGCACAGGCTGGTCTTGAACTCCTGAGCCCAAGCAATCCACCTGCCTCAGCCTCCCAGAGTGCTGGGATTACGTGAGCCACTGGACGCAGCCTACCCTATCATTTTCAACTTAGTAATGCTTCAGTCTACACCCATCACTTGGCCAATTCAGCCCAAATCTTGGTCTGATTTTTCACCATAGGCTATGCTCAGTTGCAGCTAAATAGGGTGTTTTGATCTGAATATGTCCCCCAAAATTCACGTGTTGGAATTTAATGGCCAAAGTGATAATATTAGGAGGTAGGGTGTCTGGTAGATGATTAAGTCATGATGAATGAGCCCTCCTAAATAGGATTATGGCCCTTATAAAAGAGCTTGAGGGAGTGGATTCATTTGCTTTTACTTCTTCTGGGATGTGAAGACATGGCAACACAGTGTTGCTTAGAAGAAGGGAACAGACCTTCACCAGACAATGAACCTGCAGGCACCTTGATCTTGGACTTCCCAGCCTCTAGAACTATGAAAACATAAATGTCTGGTTTTTATACATCACTCAGTCATTATAGTAGCACAAACAGACTAAGACATAGAGCATCCTGGGTGATACATATTAACAAATTAACATCACTACAATTTGGCCCTGATTCAGGGTATCCCAGAATGTCAATGAAAACATGTGGAGATATGCCCTATATCAAGAATGTAACTACATAGGCCAGGTGCAATGGCTCATGCCTATAATTCTAACACACTGGGAGGGGAAGGCTGAGGTAGGAGGATTGCCTGAGCTCAGGTGTTAGAGACCAGCCTGAGAAAAACTGGGACAGACCCTGTCTCGCTAAAAATAGAAAAACTAGCCAGGTGTTGTGGCGGGTGCCTGTAGTCGCAGGTGCTTGGGAGGCTCAGGCAAGAGGATTGCTTGAACCCAAGAATTTGAGGTTACTGTGAACTCTGATAACACAACGTTCTACCCAGGATGAAAGAGTACGACTCTGCCTCAAAATAAATAAATAGAGAATGCAACTATGTATTATGAGATCTTGAATTTATCACACTATCTCTCAGGACTTGACTCTTCTCTAAAATGAAGGGTTGGTGTCCCTCCTATTATAACTCCAGGACCAAACTGGGCCTACTCTGTTGATGACAAAATGTCCAAGTTAATTTGTAGGTATAATAGAGTCCCAAATTGCAAGTTACATAGCCTGGGAATACACAATAAAAAAAAAAAAAATTAACCTCTAACAACTCCCAGAACCAATGATTTCCCTGCTTGGAACCAAGATCAAGATATGACTGCAACCTGAATGCCAGAACTCTTTTAGAAGCATGAAGTTTATTTGCCTTCAACACCCAGGGCTGAAATCTGCCTCAACATACCTTACTATAAATGGCCAAACATGAAGCCCTCCAATCAGACTCTGCAAGCCAGCATTCTTAAATCCTTTCCCTTGCCCTCTGACCCCAAAAACTTGCCCCAGATCCCAAACTGGGGAGACTTCTTTAAACCCACTCCACTTCTATTCTCTTGCCAGTCAATTTTCTTTTTTCTTTTTTTTTTTTTTTTGAGACAGAGCCTCAAGCTATCCCCCTGGGTAGAGTGCCATGGCATCACAGCTCATAGCAACCTCCAACTCCTGGGCTCAAGCGAGTCTCCTGCCTCAGCCTCCCAAGTAGCTGGGACCA
>CAUYQV010106435.1:0-20206 GCA_963574575.1 Galagoides demidoff
GGCTCCAACTTTGCTGACTCTTTTGAACTACACTTTGTCTCTTGTCTTTCTTTTCTTTACTTTCTAGGCGCGACCTCCAAGTCTGAACTGTGTGCGTGTTCTTTCATTCTCCTTCTAAAGCTACTATAGCTCTCTTCTCCCTTCACACACCGAACACGCACAGTACCGCCCTCTCCGCCGGACGGGGAAAGGCGACATCCTAGGTTATGAATTTACAGAGCACATGACTGTACTGAATCCTGGAGGCAGTTGTGACACAATGGTATTTATGCACCTAAACATTTCTAAATATGGAAAAGATACAGTAAACTACAGCAGTATAATCCTATGAAACTACTAGCGTGTATCAGTCTGTCATTGACTGAACGGTCATTACGTGGCACATAACTGTACTGTTTTTCTATATCTATATAAACATATACACATACATACCTGTGATAAAGTTTGATTTATAAATCAGGCACAATAAGAGATTAACAGCAATAATAAAATGAAACAATTATAACAATCTATTGCAATAAAAGTTTGTGAATGTGGTCTCTCTCAAAATATCTTATGGTACTATAGTCACCCTTCTTTTTGTGATAAAGAAGGGATAGAGGTAAATGACACGATTTCATCACACTGATCAGAACCGTGGACAATTTAAAATTTATGAAATGTTATTTTTGGAATTTCCTGTTTAATCGTTTTGGACCATCATTGACCACAGATCACCAGAAATGAATAAAATAAAACAGATGAGAGGGGGATTACTATATTTCTTTACATTTTGGTCAAAGACAACTCTTCTAATTCTTTATTTTTTAAATCCGTGAAGATTGAATTAATTCCTCAGTTTAGCTTGACTGGAGCAGCTCCACTGCCAAACGCTAATGTAGTTGTTGCAGTTTCCTGTTACCCGGAAAATCATTTGAGGCCTTCGTATTTTGTTGTGTTCAGTGTGTTAATTGTCTCCACTCACAGTCTCCTTGCACGTAACTGCCGGATGACCTATGACACCTTTGCCTAAGCAGCGTCTTTCTGGAAAGCCAGAGCGAATATTCTTGCAGATAGGACTGACTACTCTAGTGGTGCTGGATTGGAAGAGGCAGATGGCGGCTGGATTTTATGAGGCCCCTTTGCTCTCTTTCTTCACCTTCTGCCTGTTTGTATGTGTGTCTTCTCGGTGCAGATCTGGCTGTGTGTGTGAAGGAGCCGCCCTTCCAGGAGACACATTAATGTTGCTCTGAGATCTGGGTCACTGGAGAGTCTTTCTGCCTTTCATTTGCAGACTGGAAGCCCCTCCTGGCCTTTACCATATTAAAGTTGTACAGCAACTGTGATATTTGGAGAAAACACACACGCGGCACGGGGACGGATGGCTCGCCACTCTTCTCTGCAGAGGGCCTCCCAGCAGGCTGGATGTATTGAACTTTCCGTTTTCCTTCACCATTTGGATTTCCAAGTACTTTTTATTAGTTCAGTCTTTAACACAGAAAATCCAGCCAAATTGTAACAAAACACTGCAGCCCCAGTCCCCCAAAGCCAAGAACAACTTCTGCACTCTTCCAACTTGGCTGTGAAACAGCGTCGGCTGAGTCTCCTCTGCTCCCCTCCCAGCCAAAAAGACATCAGACCCACAGTGCTGGGATTCTGTGGAGAAAACATGGAAATGGTCTATCTTGTACGTCTCTTTCCCCCAATATCTTTTGCTTAATGTTGTTTGTAGTTGAGGAGTAACTGAAGTGAATTCCCAATGCTTAACAAAGCAAGGTCTGTTCCTTGGTTTGGGGTCATTCATTTGTTCAATTAATATTTGCTGAGCAGATGTGGCTCTATCAACTCCTACCGGGTCATTGCCAGGGTGGCCTCTTTTTGTGTGTGTGATAGATCTTTGTATTTGGGCTGCTGTGATCATAGTTCTGTGAGATATAAAAGTTCTGGAAATGAAGTTGTGGGTCTCTGGTCAATTTGTTATGAGGCTTTTCAGAGTATGATATGGTGTAATCCAGTGTGGGTGGATTTCAGATTCATATGGTAAGTCAAGCATCAACTTTGTATTTCCTGGCCTTGGGATCTTGGGTAAATGCCTTACATTTCTGAACCTCAGTTTACTTAAGCAATAGGAATGTTTGCGCTTGGGGTTGCTGAAAAGAATTACATGGGGTACTGTGGGTGCTCTTTAGATGCCCATTGAATGTTGCCCTTTCCTAAGGCAACTAAGAGAAGCCTAAAGGAAGCAGAAAGCTCATTCCTAGTTCTCAGCAGCCCCGCTAGGGAGATAAGATACAGAGTCTGTAAAAACCATCAGAGGAGAGGCTGAAATAGCATTAGTTAATTTATTCTGGTCCCTCATTACCACCGAGTCTGGGAAGGAAAGCCTGGCTTTTCCTTCAAAGATGTATTACACACAGAGAACTTTCTACAAACTCACTATTCTTTGTGTTGTGGATATCAAATGATTTTTAAATTAGGTTCAAACACACATACTACACACATGCACACAAATGCCATAGTGACTTTAGGGGTCCGTTAGGATGCTCATCTGAAAGTCGTGCAAATGTTTGATCCATCTGGTGACAGCTCATAAAATGTGTGATTTCCACTGTTTGCAAATAACAATCTAAATAGAAATCTGCTTGAAGAGATTCTATACGTATGCCCCGTAAAGAAATTTCCTTGCCATATGATGCATTAAATGAATTGAAAACCCTCTTAGATTTGTGACTGTGTAAGTGTTTTATGTTATTTGAGGCACGGGGATGACAGTGGAGCCTGAATGTGTCATTGGATAGTGCTTGGTCAATGCAGGTGTAATCTCTAATTGGGGCCTCTTTTTTTTTTAATTGTTGGGGACTCAATGAGGGTACAAAGAACCAGGTTACATTGACTGCATTTGTTAAAGACCCTCTTGTAATTGTGTCCTGTATGGGCCTCTTTGTGAAGTGATTGGTCTTACGCCAGCAGGTTCAGTGAAAAAATCAAGGGTTCTGAAGCTAGTGAGATTTGGGTTCTAACACATAGTCCCACAGAATGCGGTTCAAAGTTTGTTGAGACGTTGGTTGCTACATTTGCATAGGAGGCATTGAAACTTCTGGGGTTAAGGATTGAGACCTTTCCCTCCTCAACTGCTATTAAAACATCTCTGATGATTGAAATATTCCCCAAATGGAGATCAATGTAAGAAAGGCCAGTTGGGACCTCTCCTAAGGATACTTACTTACTAAGAAGATGAACCCCAGGGCCATGCCAGTGCCTGTCTTAGTTATCTTGGAGAAGGACATGATTGGGACACGGCTTGTGCCTGGAGCTGAATCTTAAGGTGGTGAGCTTCAGTGCTTTGGAGGAAGTCCAAAGGACCAGCTAGGGTATCTGCTGTCTTTGCAACTCATAAAGTTGCTGGTTTTATACACAGGGGCACTGTGGTGCTTTGGCGATCGGCTTGCGGGTGGGGTGGGTGGTTGTGCTATTCTCAAGCCTGGAGGAGGTGCTCATGACCTTCCACTCCTAAGGGAAATTGGTGGAGGACAGGCAGTAAGGTGAATCCTGGTGCAGCAACAGTCAAAGAAGGAGCCTCATGGATGGAGGGTTTAAAGGAGTCAGGGACTGGAAACTCCTAATCATGCCTCCTCTTGGAGTTATGATTTAATACAATGAATTAATCAACAGAGGAATCGCACTTGTTCTGTGTTCAGTTTGGATTCTCTCTAGTGTGATCATTTTAAATGAGATAATATATGTATGGACTAGGAGAAAGAAAAGGAATAACTCACTTGGCTAGCTTTTTACTTGATGTGCTTTCTCCGTCTGCTGCTCAGATTTCAGTGGCCGCTATTCCTGAACTCCTGCTCAGCTCTGTGGGTCTGCCCCATCCAGAAGGTCCCACAGCCCTCGGTGTATTTTTTAAGGGGACAAATGTAAACTTTGGGCCCTTTCCTTGATCATTCTTCCTGTGTCCTCTGGAGTAGAGAATTCAGAGGTCTATTTGGCAGTGTTCATAACTTTCTGAATGAACTTGGGTAAGTCTCAGTCTCAGAGGGTGTCAGGCACAGGAATATTTATTTGACTGGCTTTCCATGTTTGATGCTAACAAAGTGAGGAACTCCATATTCAAGGGCATTGCAGCAGGACTCTTTATGAGAAATGGAAGAATACAAAGAATTCAGAAAGAAGAATTTTTAAGGGGTTCTAGAAGATCAGAATGGAGTTTAACATTCCTTAAAGTAAATAAGTATTTCTGTGTTAAAGCCCTCCAGTGGAATACCACCAGGATCACACTTATTTAGATTTTTCTTTCCATTGCAAGACTGAAAGCCCCTTAAAGGAACCAGGAGGAGTGGAGCAGCTTCTAGGATGTGGTACATACTGGATGATCCCAGAGGAGCCTTAAGTGGGGACCAATTCTGAATTGGATATTTCAGGAAGTGGGGAGATTTTGTGATGGTGCGTCCTAATCATTAAGATAGAAAGACCACAGTTGGACGGGAGCTGTCCTTGGTGTGGTAAAGGAGCAGCAGTCACTCATGTTAGACAGAAGAGGGGGCTATTTCATCATTTTTGTGGTTGCAGAGTGGCCTTACCTGTGTCTCCTTCCAAACACAGGCATGGAGCTGGAGCAGCTTTGCTTACAGGTTGTTTCTATTCTGTGAGTGTAAGTTATGTTGCATTGGGAGCATCACGGCCCAGCTGCCGGCAGGGCTGTTTTTTTCCTTTCTTGCCTGGTTTTGGATACATATATTTATTTATCCCCTCTTCCGGAAGTCAAAGAAGGAAGTTGTATTCTAGAGGGGAGCCCTGGGTTTTAGAGATTGTGTAAAGGACAAGAATGAAGTTACAGGACTAAAATGGAAAATGATGATAACTAAAAGCCAAGGAGTGGAGTATCACAGGGAGGGCCAATGGGAGAGAACCCCGGAGAGACCGCAGAGGCTGAGTGCAGCTCCTCCTGCAAGTGGGAGTTGGGGCACAGGGGCACCCATGATGCCCACTGCACGTGGACGGAGCACACTGGGGCAAGTACAGAGGCTGAAAAGGGTGAACAGAGATCCCGCTCCCTGACTTCAAATCTCGAAACCAGACTCTTTCCCTAACTCCCAGGTGAGGTTGCTCACTTTACCTCCCTGTGATTTCTTTCTTATAGTGTATCTCTACATACGTATGTTCATTTAACCTTTCACTTTACCTGGATAACAGTGAGATGGGTAAACTATTAATTAACACTAGTTACTTCTGGGAAATCATACTTGAAGGTCTAAGGAGAAGTTGTCAGTCTTTGCTGTTTGTACTTATGTGTTAGTTACATTTGATGTGCTTATTTACTTATTTATAATTGAAACAAATTTTAAATTGTTTTGGGTATATATATATATATATGATGTTTTGACACAGGCAGACAGTATGCATTAATAAAATCATGGTAGAGTGGCGCCTGTGGCTCAAAGGAGTAGGGCGCTGGCCCCATATACCGAAGGTGGTGGGTTTAAACCCAGCCCCGGCCAAAAAACTGCAAAAGAATAAATAAAAAATAAAATAAGATAAAATTAGGGTAATTAGAAGATATCCTACCTCAAGCATTTATCGTATCTTTGTGCTAGGAACATTCCAGTCCCACTCTCTTAGTTATTTTAAGGTACATCCTAACTTATTTCTGATTACGGTCACTCTGCTGTGCTATCCAACATTATTCATTCTTTCTAACTACCTAACTGTATTTTTGCACACATCAACCCTCCCCACTTTTTGTCTCCCTCCGCCCTCCCCTGCCCAGCCTCTGGTGATCATCGTTTTACTCTCTGTCTTTAGATCAGTTGTTTTTAATGCTTCGCTCCCGCATCCGAGGGAGAACATGAGAGATTTGTCTGTGCCAGTTTCATCGATGTTTCAAATGGCCGAATTTCATCCTTTATTACAACTACACGGAGTGTCCATAAAGTGTGTGCAGTTTTAAATGTCACACTATTTTAAATTGCACACCAACTTTATGGACACCTGGTTAATACTCCGTTGTGGACACGTACCACAATGTCTCTTATCTATTTATTTGTTGAGGGACACTTAGGTCGATTCTGAGTCTGGGCTGTTGTGAATAGTGCTGCAATAAACACGGGAGGGCAGATACCTTTATGATATACTGAATCCCCTTCCTTTGAATACACACCCAACAGTGGGAGTGCTGGGTCACACGGTAGTTCTAGTTTTGGTTTTTTCAGGAGTCTCCATCCTGTTCTCCATGGTGGTTGCACTAATTTACATTCTCACCAACCGGGCATGAGGGCTCCCCTTTCTCTGCATCCTTGCCAGCATTAGTTATTGCCTGTCTTTTCTATAAAAGCCATTTTAACTGGGGTGAGATGGTATCTCGTTATAGTTTTGATTTGCATTTCTCTGGTGATTAATGATGTTGAGCATTTTTTCATATACCTGTTGGCCATTTGTATGTCTTCTTTTGAGAAATGTCTATTCAGATTTTGGAGGGGCCAATTTATTATTATTTTTTTAATTAAAAATTTTTTTTTGAGACAGAGTCTCTCTTTGTCTCCTTTGGTAGAGAGCTATGGCATCATAGCTCACAGCAACCTCCAACTCTTGGGCTCAAGTGATCCTCTTGCCTCAGCCTCCCAAGTAGCTGAGATTACAGATGCCTGCTACAATGCCCAGCTATTTTTAGAGACATGGTCTTGCTCTTGCAAGACTTCTGAGCTCTTGTCGAACTTTTGAGCTCAAGCAAGCCACCCACCTCCGCCTCCCAGAGTGCTGGGATTACAGGCATGAGCCACGGTCCTGAGCCAATTTTTAATTAAATTAAAAACAAAAGTGAAACAACTTATGACATAGTGGTGGTGATGATACTCTGAAAGATGACCTTAGAATGTTATTATTTCTTTTGGGGGAAGGGGAAGTCAAAATTCCCTCTTATGAGTGGGGTGGTGTAGGTGTCTTGGATCTGTTTCAAAGATAGTTTTGATAAAAGCTAAAATGATGATTCTTGTACAAATACAAAATGAAAAATGTTCAAGATTTTATTTAGTGCATTAGCTGCTGGAGAACCTGTAAGATGTACAACCAGTTCAGAAGAGCTCAAAGAGCAGACATGTGGATTGGAACGCTGACATGAATTTGCTTAACAAATGCAAAACTGCCTCTCAGAAAGAGAAGAATATCAGCTCGCACCTTCCCCGACAAAATTCAACTGCTCTCTGTGGACAAGACTCATTTGCAATTACTGTCTTACCTACACGACAGAGCTGTCCAGTTACCGGACAAACCGACAGCACACCCAGTAACCTAATTTGCCCATGTTAAGCTTTTCAAGTTTTCCTGCCCTTTCAGAATAACATTTGTTAAAATCCAGATATTTCTGCCTGAGACCTGTACTTAAGATTATGTGTGTTAAAAGAGAAAAGGGAGACCACTAAATGAACAACTTGGTTATTTTCATGGTTCTATTCTGATGTTTATGTTCCAGGCGGTAAATGACCAACCCCAAACGACTGTAAAAAGAACAAAGAAAAAACAACCGCCACAGACTTCAAGACTGTTAATGACATACTTAGCAGTTAATAGTTTTAAATCTGCTTTTTTTTTTCCTATTTTATCTTTAGGACTGGAGCACAGAGCAAATTATCTATTAAAAATGCTCAGTTTCTTTTTTAATGGTGGTTTATTTCTTTACTGCTTTGGGCATGTTTTTCAGAGAAAAATTTATATACCAGCCACTGCATTAAATTAACATTCCTATCTTAACCTATCCATTCAACTAAAAGAATTTCGTTTCTTTCCTAGATATAAAGACTATCCACATATGTTTGCTTGGATTTTTAAAGTTGGTACCCTACTCTCCACCCTACATACAGACACATCATTCCCCTAATGGAAGAAACTTAAACAATTGATCTAATTGCACCCAGGGAGGGTAAGCTGTGGGGTGGGAAGTAGGATTATGAAGGAGGGGTGAGTATAGGGTGACCAGATTTTAACATTGGTAAGGTGGGACAACATGGGGGGTGGTGGGCAGGGCAGGGCCTGACAACAATGCAAACTTTGATAAGCAGTTCTCGATAATCACTTCTCAGCAATTATTTGTTATTATTACAGTTTAACATTATAAAATTAACAAAAAATAATATAAAACTCATATTCTGGCGAAATAGCCACATGGCAGCCAAAAACCGTATATTCTCTTCTTGTTCTCCTGTCCGTTTGTGCATTCTTTCCAAAAATCGGGACTTTTTAAAAATGCTGTGGGACGCAGGACAAATTGTTGAAAAGCAGGACTGTCCCGCCAAAAGCGGGACGTCTGGTCACCCTGGGTGAGTAGGGAGTCAGACCATCGCTGTGTACCACGAGTCACTTTGGGGACAGTCAAGACCTTTCAGCGTCATGGGCTCTCACACCTGCTTTTCTTGGTCCTTCCTTGTCATTTCTTTGCTATTTTTCATGTCACTGCAAGGTCCTTATATCATTGGGTGCAATAATGTTTGTGTCCATGATGAAAGTTAATAAAATCTTATTGAGAAAACATATGAGAAATTGGAGAAGGGGCGAGGAAGAGAAGCAAGTTAGAGATTTCATCATCGTTTTTAAAGCGACGCCCCCTAGCCGCTCATTCCCCACTCCAAACCAGACTGAATAGATGTGTTACCACACAGAGTAGGGGACAGCAACCTCAGGACTCCTCTTGATAATGGAAATATAAAAGAAATGTAAAATAAAATAAAAAGGACACATTTGAGGCAGTTTTAATTATAGTCTTCATTTTATTACTTTCTGCCCAGGGACAGTGCCCATGTGTTCCAGAGGTGGGGAGAGGTACTATGATTTGGGAAGGACAGGCCAGTTTTTCTAAGTCCCGTCCTTTGCTTTGAAGGAGAAGTTCCGAAGACCATTGTTTATTCAGTGAGATATTGTTCACACTTCCCTAAACGTAGACTGTGGAAAACCGAAGTAAGCAGTGTTAATTCTGAAGATAGAGACCCTCTAGGGGGCCAGCTCTGCCTCTGGTTTACATGTTATAAAGTCTCATTAATTTGGGCTCCACACAGTCTTAATTCCATGGAGACTCGTCTGAAGTTTGCTCTGCAAATTCTTTTTTCATAGATGGTGAAAATTAATACTATAAATAAGACTTTGGTCATGTCTGCAGTGGAAGTATCCTACACACATAAAATTAGCTATCTTCCAAGCATCTCAGAAATATAAGTTAGATCCGGTGGCCCCTGTGGCTCAAGGAGTAGGGCGCCAGCCCCATATGCCAGAGGTGGTGGGTTCAAACCCGGCCCTGGCCAAAAACTGCAAAAAAAAAAAAAAGAAAGAAATATAAATTTGATCATTTGTTAGATTAAATACATATGGAGCATTTAGACTGTCAATTTCTGATAGGAAAAGCTAAGAATTATGCAGTCTGGTGTGGGTCACTGGGATTACACATATGCTTATTTTTGAAGACCTCTCTTAACCATCATTTAAATAAACGAAACAATGAACAAAGGAATATTGTAGCACGATTTGAATGACTACATTTATCTCAATTAAATAAAATTTCTTTTGTGCCAGAAATATGTCCATAATGGTGGTTAGTAAAGAGATACATTTGGATCATGGTATCATTTTGTTACTCAACAAACTTTTATGGAGAGAGTGTGATTGTAAGTGAAATCAATTTATTAGCCCATTTCACTGAACTGTGTTTGAACAACCAGATAAGTTATTTTAACCAGGTTTGAAGGTGCTTCTGAATCAAGGTGATTCAGAAGACTTTGAAAATTAAGCCAAAGTAACAATATGTTATTGAAAACTTGACAGCTGTGCAGAGAAAACTCTGTAATGTTACTGGCCTTTGTTAAAGTATAAAAAGAGACTTTTTCAATTTTAATGAGACATATATTAGATAGATCATTTAAAATGTGCAAATACCCTTGTAGATATACCTTCTGGTTGGCTTTAAGAGTTATGTGTGTATGGGTATGTTTTTGACAGACCCTGTACTTTCACCTAATATTTTATTAGGTTGATTTGAACTGTGTATGCTCTTTCTTCAGAAAGCAAGAATTTGACCAGGCACGGTGGCTCACACCTATAATCCTAGCACTCTGGGAGGCCCAGGCGGTTGGAATGCTTGAGCTCAGGAATTCAAGACCAGCTGAGCAAGAGTGAGAGCCCATCTCTGCAAAAATAGAAAAACTAGCTGAGTATAGTGGCCAATGCCTGTAGTTCTAGCTCCTCAGAAGGCTGAGGCAAGAGGATCCCTCAGACCCAAGAGTTTGAGGTTGCTGTGAACTAAGATGATGCCACGCACTCTACCCAGGGGGACTGAGTGAGACTCTGTCGGAAGGAAGGAAGGAAGGAAAAAAAGGAAGGAAGGAAAAAAAGGAAGGAAGGAAAGAAGAAAGGAAGGAAGGAAGGAAGGAAGGAAGGAAGGAAGGAAGGAAGGAAGGAAGGAAAGAATTCACTAGTGTAGACCACGTGACTTGCACAAGGTCACAGAATTAATAGGTGGTAGAACCAGGTTTCAAACCCTGGATAAACAGCTTGACACTTAACCACTGATATTATTAGAAACTGATATTTTATTCTTTTAAATTTTAGAAAATTAAAGTTTATGTCTCTTGCGTACCTGGATTTTGTGGCCTGAAAATCTCTATAGAGTTCACAAAGCTTCAAAATTCATTTAGCCTTTATGTTTAACTAAATCAAAGAATTGAAACATAGTTAAGACTATCAAATTCCTTGTTTAAAAATCTATTGGTGACAGCCAATATTTAAAACATAATCCAGACGCCCTGACCCTGCCCTGTACTGGTTCCTGCTGGTGCAGTGACCCTGTAGGACTGTTGATTTTGTCCAGTACTTAGGGCTGTTTTGCTATTATGCTAATTGATCCCACTGTCTGGAATGTTCTCTCTTATTTAGGTCTCAAATGTCACCTCAGAGAGTCCTTTCTAGGCATAATCATTCTACTGTTATCAGATGAACTAGTTTTAAATCTTTGCATACTCTTAGGAGCTTATATTTTTTTAATTCGATTTCTGCCTACTTCTCCTCAATGGGCACTCCCTGAGAGCACAGCGTGTCTGATTTGACTGCTATTATATTTCTAGCTCCTGGAATTATTCTAGCCATCGTTCTTATTAAATACTGACTGCTGCTTGGAATTCTAAGATGGCCCACAGATTTCCACCACTGGTGTAGGTGTGCACACTCTGTAAGCGCCTTGTCTTGGGCATGGGTGGGACCAGAGAATATGAGTTGCTCCTTTGATGAGGTTATGTGACAAAGGTGATGGGATAGTCACTCCATTATATTACATTGTAACACTCTACCCTAACAGACTAGAGATTCTCCCTAAGGCTTGCAGAACTAAAAGTGTCCTTGTGTGGAGAGGCCCGTGTAGTAAGGACCTGAGGGCATCCTCTAGGAGCTGAGAGTTGTCCTGTGTGGGCAGCACAAAAATGGATCCTTCAATCCTACAATTGCAAAGAATTTTTTTTTTTTTTTGAGACGGAATCCCACTATGTTGCCCTCCATACACACAGCTCACAGCAACCTCAAACTCTTGGGCTTAAATGATTCTCTTGCATCATCCTCCCAAGTAGTTGGGACTACAGGTGCTTGCCACAACATCCGGCTATTTTTGTTGTTGTTGTTGTTATTGTTGCAGTTGTCATTGTTGTTTTAGCTGGCCCAGGCTGGATACGAACCCGCCAACCTCAGTGTATGTGGCTGGCGCCTAACCACTGTGCTATGGGTGCTGAGCCAGTTGCAAGGAATGTAATTCTGCCAATAACCAGTGAATTTGGAAAGGTTCCTGAGTCTCACTCAGATAAAATGCAGTCCCTATAAATACCTTCTAAGACTCTTGAGCAGAGAACTACCTGACCCATGGGAATTATGAAATACTGAATGTATATTGTCCTAGGCAGCTAAATTTGTGGTAAATTTTTATACAGCACTAGAAAATCAATGCATTGACTAAATAAACAGCTCCTTGTTGCTGCTTCTTTCTCTCACAGGGGTAGAATGCGAGAAAATCTGCCTTCTCATGGCATATTAAGACATCTGGGGGGAGGAAGTATCTTGTCTCTTTCATTATTTCCTTCTTCATTCTTTCTTTTGTTCAGTCTTGGTTTTGTTCTCAATTTTTTATTTAGAAAGTGTTATACCTACAGAGTAGTTGAAAGTTCATGTAGATTCACTACTTATTCATTTTTTTCCCATTTCCTTTTTACTTCATATATATATATTTCCTTTTTTTGAATTATTAAACATAGTTTATGGGCCGGGTACAGAGGCTCACACCTATGATCCTAGCACACTGGGAAGCCAAGGCTGTAGGATCGCCTGAGCTGAGAAGTTTGAGAATAGCCTGAACATGAACAAGAGCAAGAACTCGTCTCTATTTAAAAATAGAAAAAAAAAATTGTCTGGGTGTCATGGCAGGTATCCAGCTACTTGGGAGGCTAAGGCAGGAGGATTGCCAGAACCCAGGAGTTTGAAGTTGCTGTGAGCTAGGCTGATGCCATGGCACTCTAGCTTAGGCAACACAGTGAGACTGTGTCTCAAAAAAATAAATAATAGTTTATGGCTGGGTGCAGTAGCTCATGACTATAGTCCCAGCAATATAGGAGGCCAAGCCAGGAGGATTGATTGAGAACAGGTTTTGAGACCAGCCTGGACAATGTACCAAGACCCCATCTCTGCAAAATATGTTTTTAAATTATCCAAGCATGGTAGCGCACACCTGTAATCCTAGCTATGTGGGAGGCTGAGGCTGCAGGATCACTTATGTCTAAGAGATTGACACTGCAATGTGCTAGGATCACACCAATATACTTCAGGCTGGGCAACACAGCAAGACCCTTTACTGGGGGGTCATAACTTTTTTTAAAAAAATTTTTTATTTTTACATATACATGTGATTATTAAGTTTCCACTTTTTGCCTTCACAGAATTAAAAAGAGTTAAAATTTAACAATGTTAAAGATAAGGACCAGAAACAATAACCTCGTAAAGAATGAATGAAGATAAATACATTCAGAAAAGAAATCAGATGATTGTTGCAACGAATAGCAATAACAATAATAATAGTAATGTAAAGAAAGTAACATTCACATTGTTAAATAAGAGTAGGTCTATTATAGAATGCTTTGACTCTGAGGTTCAGTATGGAGTCATCAATTAACTTATTATTTTTTCCCAAAGTCTCAAAAAATAGACAACTAATATTTATAAATAAAAACCAAAGATAATTTCAAAAAACAGATCATGCTAAATCTTCTAGACAATAGAAAAAGAAGAAATACTTCAAAATCATTCTGCTTAGTCTGGATACACCTGATATTAAAATTGGAAAAAATACATTATTATAAAGGGGAAATTACAAACATAATTCACTTTTAAATGAGGATGCAGTATCCTGTATCCTAAACATCATATTAACAAGTTGAAGTAAAAATTAATATTTAAGTAATGTACTCCAATTTATGTGAGAATTAGTCACTATTTTCTCCTTTTTCTCGTCCTTACCCTGACCCCTCCCTCCTTCTCTGTCTGCTCTCCCCTTCCCCCATTCCCCACCATGTCATTGTCATTAATTGTGCTCATATCAAAGTTGAATACATAGGACTCATACTTCTCCATTCCTGGGATGCTTCACTAAGCATAATGTGTTCCACCTCCATCCAGGTTAGTACAAATGCTGCAAAATCTCCATTTTTTAAAATAGCTGAATAATATTCCATGGTATACATACACCACAGCTTGCCAATCCATTCCTGGGTTGAAGGGCATTTAAGCTGTTTCCACATTTTAGCAATTATAAATTGGGCTGCAATAAACAGCCTCGTACAAGTATCTTTATAATAAAAGTTTTTTTTCCCCCCTTCTGGATAGATGCCCAGTAATGGGATTGCAGGATCAAACAGGAGGTCTAGGTCGGGTTCTTGGAGGTTTCTCCACACTTCCTTCCAAAAAGGTTGTATTAGTTTGCAGTCCCACCAGCAGTGTAAAAGTGTTCCTTTGTCTCCACATCCATGGCAGCATCTGCAGGTTTGAGATTTTGCGATATAGGCCATTCTCGCTGGGGTTAGATGATGTCCCAGGGTGGTTTTAATTTGCATTTCTCTAATAATTGGGGATGATGAGCATTTTTTCTTGTATTTGCTAGCCATTCATCTATCTTCTTTAGAGAAGTTTCTGCTCATCTCTTTTCCCCATTGATGTATGGGATTGTTAGTTTTGGAAGGGGGGGTCATAACTTTTAGGCCCTATCATGGATTTGACACAGAGTCCAATTGAATCCAACCTTTGAAAGGTTCTTCCTCACTTTTCTCTTTTCCGTGTGTGTATCTTTCTTCTGCACAGTGAGGACACACACCGTGCACATTCCCCCTCTGAGGCTTTGCCCCACTGAGTACACCTGCTTCAGCCACTTGAGACTGTCTCCTCTGCCACCTCTGAGACTTGCAGTCCAACAGGGGTCTGTGTGTTGCACCAACTTCCATGATGGAGCAAACTCCCAAAACTGATATTTTATTTTTTATTTTAAATTTCAGATTAATATGAGGGTATGAATGATTATATTACCATGTTTGCATTTGTTAGGTAAGGTCCCAATTGTAGTTGTGTCCCAGAAGGTGTGCCATATACCCTTACACTGCGTCCATTAGTTGGGAGCACACCAAGAAACTGATTTTATTTTTTCGAGACAGAGTCTCACTATGTCACCCTGGGTAACTCTTGGGCTTAAGCTATTCTCTTGCTTCAGCCTCCCAAGTAGCTAGGACTACAGGGCCTGCCACAATGCCTGGCTATTTATTTATTTTTTTGGTTGTTATTGTTATTGTTGTCATTGTTGTTCAGCAAGCCCGGGTGGGGTTCGAACTCACCAGCCCCAGTGTATGTGGCCGGTGCCGAGCCAGAAACTGATATTTTAATAATAGTTATTAATGTGCTTGTCTTGTAGTAATTAAAAAAAAAAAACAAACGCAAACTTCTGTAGTTCTTCCACCATTAGGACCAGATTGTGAGGCTTTTTGTGCTATGGAAGGGAAGAAATATCTACCTGGAGAAGAGACACTGAGAGAGTTGGTAAGAAGCAGACTATGACGGGGGAGAGCTGTGTCCAGAAGGGAAGGGGTAGTAAAAGGAAAGTCCCGGTGCTGCGGGAGGGGATTGATAAAGACGGGAGGGCCAGAGGGGAGTTTCCTCCCTCTCCATGTCCTTAGAGCTGAGCACGGGCTGGGTGTGGTTAAACATGCAAGCAGGTGTGGGGCTGTCGGAGAGTGTCCAGGTAGAGAAACAGCAAGCAGCAGAGGGAAGCCCTGGGCTTGCGATGATACCTTATTCAACATGGGGCCATTGCATGGGCTCAGTGGTGTTGGAGAGAGATGTTTCCACAGATTGGCCTAGAATAGGGCCCCTATTCTCCACAGCCTGTGCCGTGGGGTACAGGAGAATCACAAGTAATTGAGGCTGTGTGAGGGGGCAAAGGAGCATGGAAGCTGAGAGGACCGATAAAGTAGAAGGAAACTGGAGTCATGGAAAGGAGGTCGCATTGTGCAGGCAGGTGGAGGAAGATGTGGCTCTAGGTCTGCAGTGTTGGTGGTGAGCATCAGCCTGGTAGCCGCGACAATGGCCAAGTAGGTGAGGCCAGCAAGGACCAGAGGCCTTCCCCACCATGAACTTTGTCTATAATTCAGAGGAAGGGAGAAGTGGTTGGAGAGATTCCTTCAGGGAGAGAAATCTCCATGATGAAGAATCTAAATTTGAAATACATTAAGGCTTTACCTTAAAAGAGCATTTAAAATAAAGATAGATGCTGTTACCTTTCTATGGCAGAATCGAGTGTTTTCCTCAACACCAGTTCAACTCTACCTCAGTGGCCATTGGCAGCACTGGAGACAGAGCAAGAGAACAATTGTAGAAAATACAGTTGTGTGTAGCGCACATTGGAATAATAAATTATGATTTGCTACATCATACGGGTATATGACACAAATATTGGAAGTCACTTCTGGCAGGTTGAGCAGTAACCTACTTTCCCTAAAGCCAAATGGACTAATATTCAAATATCACGTCGTACACCTTAACTATAGACAATTAAAAAAAAAAACTTACAAAAAGCCCTGATCTTTATGTTCCAAGGCCCTAGAACCTCCCTTGAGCCTTGAGCAGATGTCAGTCAGAAATTTCTTGCCATGTTTTCTTCTTAACTGGAAATCCCCAAGGAGTACGGGACTCCAGGTAACACTCCATATCTTTTGTTCTTAGCGACAGATGGGCATTTGGGATATCTGCACCTTGCACGGGCAGGTCTCTAAATAGGAAAGTCATTCAAGCCACTAAGGAGCTTTGTGACCTTGAGGGTACTAAACTTCTCTGAGCTCCAGGCCCTCCATGTATAAAGTATATATTAGTAATATATATGTACATGTATATTAATACGTGTAAAGTAGTAAGTACCACATCTAGCTTTTGTAAGGGTTAATGAAGGACAAGACAAAACACTGTGGCATCTAAGACATTTTTCCCATGGTTAATACTGTTGTCACTGCTCTCCCTGTTGTTAACTGGTATATTTAGAGCTCGGAGTTGGGGATTGTAGAGGAATGGACACCAGGCTTGCAGGGACAGTGAACTGACTTTTATCACATTAAAAGGAAATGCTGAAAACAGGACAGTCTCCTGGCAAGCCTAGAGGTGTTTTGTGACTTAGGGGTAATCCCCCAAGTCACTCAGTGTTCCGGAATGAGATAAGATCGGTCACTCGGTAGTAAGCATGTTCAACATTGATGCTTGGTGCTTCTTCATGGGGGCTGTGGGGAAAGAGCACGTGGCAATCCTTACATGTAGGCCTCTGTCATTACCTTAACTTTCCACACCTGTGTGTATAACCGTCTTAAATAGCCGTTGTCGAGGGGCCTCAGGGCTACCCTGCCCTTAAGGTCAGCCCGCCTCCTGCAAGCTTGTACTTCTAATCTGTGTCACACCTGGTTCCTTGGTGCAGCAACCGAGGCCAGGGCCATATCATATCAGACAGGGGCTGCTGATATAGTTAAATAATCTAAGCACATGCAAAGCTATGTGTCTAGTTTTATGAGCGACCACATCTCAATCTCTTAAAATCCAAGACGTGTAACTCAACGTTTTATTGCAAATAGCCTTGTTTTCTAATTATTTTATTTAGTTTGGTTGATCATTGCCATCTAAATGATCATTTCTAGGCAGCAACTGTGTCTTATGACATATAAATCTATTATAGAGCGTCTAATAGGACATATATAGTACATTCAAAAGCTATAAAATGTGAACTAGAGATGAGGAATACTCATTTTCAACCAATTTACAAAATGGAAATGTTCTTGAAAACATTACTGAGCAAATAGTATAGGAAAAGATGGATGCATATAAATTAGAAATTAAGAAATCAAAGAATCCACTCAAGCTCTTAAAAACTCCCAATCTTTTTCTTGTATTTGTGTATTGTTGCTTTCATTGCTTAAGTTTCTTTTATTGTCTTTTCTCCTTTACTGTTACAAAAACAATAAACCTTTTGTTCACTGAAAATAAAGAAGTAAAAGGAATAACAAAGAATTATCCACTCTCCTATACACTTTAATCTCCTGGTCGATAGCCTTTCAGATAATTTTTAAATGTATTTTAAAAATCATAATGTACCTATTCTTTTTAAACTGATCAGAATTTAAGTAACCACTTCCATCCTGTAGACGTTGAATTGTTTCCAACTCATGCCTTTTGTAGGATCACAGGTTATTTCCAACTAATTGCTATTATGGTACCTTTTGCTGCTGAAACAGATTACTACAAATTTAGTGACCCCAAACAGAACTCTTACAGTTCTGGGGCTCAGACGTCTGGAATCTGCTTCCCTGGGATAAGTCAGAGAGGCCACAGGACTAGTTGCTTTGAGGGGGGAACCCATCTACTTCTCTTTTCCAGTTGGGAGAGAATGCCGGCATCCCAATCTCTGCTTTCATCACCTTTCATTTTTTTATTTCTTCTCCCTCTCTTTTCTTCTTACAAGGGTACTTGTGATTGTATCATGGACCCGCCTGGATAACCTATGATAATCTTCTCATAAAGTCTTTAAGTTAATCATCTTTTCAAATTCCCATGTGCCATTTAATGTAACATATCCCCAGGTTTCAGAGATTAAGACGTGGATATCTGGAGGGACCATTATTCAGCCTGCCACAACCATTATAAACAGGTAAGAGCAACAACCATTAGGGGGAAAATACTAGGAAAATAAAAAAGAAGGCAAAGCTCGCCAATGCCTGAAAAATTTAGAAAGAGTAATGAAAATGATTAAATACATAAGAATAGGGCGGCGCCTGTGGCTCAAAGGAGTAAGGCGCTGGCCCCACATGCTGGAGGTGGCAGGTTCAAACCCAGCCCCAGCCAAAAACTGCAAATGAACAAACAAACAAACAAAAAACCCCCAGAAATAAACAAACAACAACCCCCTCCCCATAAGAATAGTTGTAAACCCGCCCTGATTTCTAATACAGCCTGATATGGGGACTGGTGGTGGTCACTTCAACCAGTTGGAAATCTTGACCCATCTGTCTTCCATCAAATAACCTGGATTCCATCAGGGAAGTACAAAGAAAGGGGAGTCAGGTGGGCTGTGGGGGTTGTGAGTCTCAGCAGAAGTGGAGAGTGAGGTGAGATCTGAAGGGAACAGTGAGGCAGGGCTGGGGCACAGGGGGAAAGGCCCTGACACAGGAAGTGTGCTGTGTATGTGAGTGGGAGGTCTGGGGATAAAAGAGCATTGTGTGTTTGAGGTGCTAACGGTGGGTTTGTGTTGTTCCAGGGTATTTTGAGGTGGCAGTGGGAGGAGCCCTGAAAAATGGAGGGAGCTAGTTACTTAATAGGGGCTGGATCAAGAAGGACCTTATAAGACCTGTGGTGGATGGATGCAGAGCTCTTGAAATGACCTGGGTCTTCTGATGCATGAACTTAGTGTTATTAACACGGCAGCACTCTCTAAACTGGTCTATAGATTCAACACAATCCACATCAAGATCCCAGCTGGCTTTCTTCTGCCAGAAACTGATGAGCTGGTTCTATATTTCACACAGGCATGGGAAAGGGCTCAGAATCATTTAAATAATTTGGAAAAAGAAGAATAAAATTGGAAGACTTTTAATTTCCTGATGTTGAAACTTACAAACAAACCAAAATAATGAAGGCAGCACAACACTGGGATAAGGACAGACCCGGGGGTGGGGGGTAGAAGTGTGATAATTCCTTACATCTGTGATCCATTGATTGTTGTCAAGGGCACCACAATAATTCAATTAGGGGAAAAATAGCTTTTCCAACAAATGGTGCTGGGACAGCTGATTATTTATGAGAAAAAGAAAAGAACTTAGATGTTACCTTATATAGTACACAAAAACAAACTCAAAATAAATCATAAACCTAAATGTAACAGTTAAAATTTGAAAACATCTAGAGGAAAACACAGCCTTTTTGAGTCATGAGCCATTAGGGAGATACAAATCAAAATCCCAACGAGATATCACTTTATAAGCACTAGAATGGCTATAATTAAAAAAAAAAAAGATAGTAATGTAGCCAGGACATAGAGAAATTGGAACTCTCATACATTGCTAGTGGGAGGTGCAGCCACTTCAGGGAATAGTTTGGCAGTTTCTCAAAATGTTAAATGTAGAATTACTATGTGACCCAGCAATTCTACTCCTGCTTGTCTACCCAGGAGAAATGAGAAATGTCCTTCCACACAGAGACTTGTTCAAGAATAGCCAAAGAGGAGAAAACCCAAATGGCCATCACCTGATGAATGGATAACTATGATACAGTACATCCAGGTAGTGGGCTATCATTTATAAAAAGGAAGAGAGCATTGACACGTCCTTCAGCATGAACAAACCCAAGACACTGCAGCCAGTAAAGATGACCACGTTTGCATAATTCTGTTTACATAAACGTCCAGAAGAAGCAATCTTTTAGCAACAGAAAAACAGAGGAGTGGTTATCTAGGGCTAGGGGTATGGGGTAGAAAAGGGATCACTAATGGTTGTGGGTGTCTTTTTGGGGTGATAACAATATTCTAACATTAGTCGATGGTGATGGTTGCAACTCTTTTTTTTTTTTTTTTTTTTTTTTTTTAGACATAGCCTCAACCTGATACCCCAGGGTAGAGTATTTTGAAAAAAAGCACATAGAAAACACCAACACC
>CAUYQV010106438.1:0-42557 GCA_963574575.1 Galagoides demidoff
GTGTTATTGGCAACATCTTGAACAAGTTTAGCGCCAATATTTTTATATTTATCCTTTAAGTCAATTGACTTTGCAACAGTCACACCATCTTTTGTTACTTTGGGACTTCCCCAACTCTGTTCAATAATCACTGTTCTTCCCTATAATTTCAGAGGAAGAAAATATGACAGGATCACACAACCTAAGAATTATTTAGATTTCAAAAAATGAGCAATCTTCACAATACAGCAACTATTTGAAAGCATAAATGTCTATCATTTTTGTCATTCCTGCAGCATGAATCTCATGGGCATGTTCATTTGCATTCTCAGTCTACAGACCAAACTTCTCTCATCTCTGTCTAGAGCTTAACTTGGAATAAGATTACGGTAGAGGAAAATCCTAGAGACCAAAATTTGCCAACTTATAAAATGGACAAGACTTAAGACAAACCATAAAATTTCAGAACATTCCTTGGGTCTGTGCCTGTTACCTTTCAAAGTAATGTCACTTGCTTTAAAATTCATGTACTAAAACATTAACCAGCCAGGCAGGTACCGTCATCTTCCAGGTTCATCCAACAGAAATCCTCAAACATGGAACAAACAAGATTCGAACCCTATGGATTTAAACTAAAGCTACTTTCTATTCTTAAGGTGTACAAATGACGTATTTTATACAGCTGGGATCACTTTAGTAAACTGTCTTCAATCTTACATGAACCATTGGTGGACTGTGTACCACCCTAAAAGACTTCCTCAAAATATTTTCCTGGCTCGGTGCCTATAGCCCAGCAGCTAGGGTGCTAGCCACATACAGCAGAGCTGGGAGGTTTGAATCCAGCCTGGGCTTGCCAAACAACAATGACAACTACAACCAAAAAATAGCCAGGTGTTGTGGTGGGCCTCTGTAGTCCCAGCTACTTGGGAGGCTGAGGCAAGAGAATCGCCTAAGCCCAAGAGTTTGAGGTTGCTGTGAGCTGTGACGATACAGCACTCTACCCCAGGGCAATAGCTTGAGACTCAAGTCTCAAAAAATAAATAAATAAATAAAAACTTTTCCTCACTATTAAATGAGACTTGTAATTTTATATATGCCTTGGAATAGAACAGCAGAAAAAACAGTAGGTACAACTAGCACAGAGGGTGGATGGGAAACTATTGTTTAATGGGTATAGAATTAAAATTTTCCAAGAAAAAAAAATTCTCTGGACATGGATAGTGGGATAGTTGCCCAACAATGTAAATGTACTTAATGGTCTTGAACTATATACTTTACAAAAGCAAATCATGTTATACACATTTTACTACAACTCATACACACAAAAATAGCACATACACCAGCTTTATCAGAGGTGTTATACTCTTCCCTCTATGCTTGGCAATTAACTACCAGGAAAGGATCCAAAATTTAACTCAAGTGGGCAAGGAGGATTAATCTACATCCAGCTCAAGAATCCACCTTGGTCCTTGAATTTCTACCTGATTACATCACACAATATACAAAATGAAGTTTCAAAAATCAGGGTGAAGCAGTTTAAGTTTCAAGGACATAAGTCTGAGCACAAATAACCTCAAAAGTTATTTTGGAACTCTTAAATGTAAATTATGTCCCTTCATAAATGGATACTAAAGTACTGTCCAATAATTTAGTGACAATTTGCATAAGTAAAATATTTCCTTAATACTGTAATTACAATAAAACAAAAACACTAATACCTTTGGCCCCATTGTAACGGCTACAGCATCAGCTAACAGGTCTACACCTTGAAGCATTAATGCTCGGGCATCTGCACCAAATTTTACGTCTTTGGCATAAGCCCGAGTGAGATGGGGAGTAAGTGAGATGGGGAGCCAGTGCCCTGGACACTGGTCTTATCTGGCGAAGAACGGTGGGTAATCGAAGCATTTCTGCGGGGCGGCGGCAGGGCGTGCGCGCGGCGTGGCAGGTTGTCGGCGGCGAGTGAGGGCTAAAGAATTTTTCAATGAATTATATCCAGACACTTTTATCTGACTGTCTGAGTGATTTCAAAATATTTTGTAGTGATCTGGAAAATGCTAGTTTATCAGAAGAAAGTTAGGAATCTGATATTAGACTACCAAAAAGAAGTGTAATAGAATCTAATAATGAAAGATTTTGAAGAAGGATGGATGAAAAATGATATTACACCAAAAAAAAAAAAAAAAGAAAAGAAAATGATACTACACCAACCTTGGAGGATTATAAAGTAGTTCCAGTGTAACTGTTGAATTTAGTGATCCACAGAGTATCGGTGAAGTGACAGATTTACTTTTTGATAGTGATTTTTGATTTAGTTGCTTTTGAAACCACTTTATACCACTGCCAAATGGAACAGTTTTATAAATATAAAAACTCTGCTAAAACTTTACCAGGGACAGAAGTTACCACTAGTGATAGGAAGAAGTTTCTCAGTTTATTAGTATTGATGGGACAAATAAAAAAAATCACATTGGAGAGATTACTGGTCAATGGACCCTTTGCTTGAAACACCAACTAAAACTACCCATCTAAAACTATGACCACAATGAGGTTTGAGCAAATTTTTTCATCTTAGTGATAATTCACATGCTACATCTAGTAAAGACAAACTTCATAAAATTAGGCCTCTTTTGGATGACTGTATTCCAAAATTTCAGTCTTCGTTCATACCTAAGCAGAAGTTATCCCTAGATGAAGCAGTGGTACCATATAGAGGACGTATCCTCTTCAGAACACATAATCTGGCAAGGATAACAAAATAAGGGGTTTTAGGGAGAATGCTTTGTGAAAGCGAGACTGGCTACATGTGCAACTTTGAGATCAATGATATGATCCATCTTAGAGCCACATTTTGATTCTTGGTATCGTGTATACCAAGACAATTATTACCACAGCATCTCTATAGCTGAAATATTATTGGAAAGGAAAACACTAGTCTGTGGTACTATTGTGGCTTGCCAAAGGTACAAAAAGAAAAGTCAAAGAATCTTCAGAGAGGGGAAATGATGTTTTTATGGAAAGGACCCATTGTTCTTATCATGCGGAAAGATAAAAGGCTAGTGCGCGTGGTATCAACTATGTACGATGCCTCTAAGAAATCCACTGGAAAGCAAGGAGGAATTCTACAGGTGACAGATAAACCCGCGTGCATATTAGATTACAACAAATACACAAAAGGAGACAATCAACCAGACCAGTATTTGGCGAACTGCAGTATCTTTCCAAAAAGTTTAAAGTGGTATTAAAAAAGCAGCATTCTTTCTGATCAATTGTGCTCTACTCAATGCATTCAAAATTTATTGTGACTATCATTTATAAAATAAAAAGAGATATAAACAATTTCTCATGGAAGTAGCTCGGGAATGAATAACTGTTGATTCAAATGAATGCAGCACAGAGCCTTGGATTTCTTCTGGTACTTCTGAAAGAGCTCCTTACAAAGATTCACCTTTCAAGCTTTCCAGACAACTAAAAGACCAGATTTTAGAAAAAATAGTCACTGGTGTAAACAATAATCCAACTAGACCATGTAGAGTACGCTCTTCAAGAGGAGAGCACAGTGAAACAAGATTTACTTGCAAACCTTGTTGTATACCATTGCACAGAGATGAGCGCCACACAGTTTAACACACCAAAAAAAATTTTGAAAAGTTATACAGAAGATATGTACAAGGCTTCATTTCAATTCATTTAGGTATAAATAAAGTATATTGAAGTTTATTCAGATTGTTTCACTTTCACATTCAATTACAGAATAATAGCTGGTGACATGGGATAGCTTCTGTGTAAAACTGCCAGTCAACAATGTGCTAGAATTGGGAGGCTGAGGCAAAAGGATCACTTGAGCTCAGGAGTTTGAGACCAGCCTGAACAAGAGCAAGATCCCATCTCTACCAAAACAGAAAAATCACCTGGGTATTGTGGTGGGTGCCTAGAGTCCTAGCTACTTAGGAGACTGAGGCAGGAGGAATGCTTGAATTCAGGAGTTTGAGGTTGCTGTGAGCCATGTGTATGCCGTGATACTGTAGCCTGGGCAATACAGCCAGACTCTGTTTCAAAAAATACATACATACATACATGCAGCATGTGGTCCTGGATCAGATCATAGACCAGAAAAAGAGCATTCGTGGGAAAACTAAAATCCTGGTGAAACTTGAATAAGGTCTATAGAGCAGTTAATAATATTGCATCAATGTCAATTTCATAATTTCAAGGATTATTCTATGGTAATGTAAGATGTTAACATTAAGGGAAGCAGGGGGAAGGGTATTTGAGAACTAAGTCTGTTTTGTTGCTATAAAAAAAAAAATACCTGAGAATGGGTAATTTATAAACAAAGGAGGTTTACTTCAGTTTACTATTCTGCAAAATGAGAAGCTTAAGACTAGGCAGCTGCATCTGGTTGGTTCATGAGGACCTCATGTTGTGTCATAACAAGGCAGAGAAGCAGAAGGGGAAGTGGGCAAAACACTAGGGGTGGCCTGCTCTCTAGTAACTAATCCAGTTCCAGGAGAGCAAGAACTCATTCCCTCCCATGAGAATTAACCTAGTACCATAAGAACTGCATTAAACACTGACCTAATCGTCTCTTAAGGGCTGCCAACATTGTGACAACAGGGACCACATTTATAACACATGAGTTCTGGGGCATATCCTCAAACCAAAGCAGGAATTCAATGCATTCTACGTCTTCTCTGTTGCAATAATATAAAATTATTTATATCAAAACTATAATTACCGTTATTATTATTCATTATTTATATAAAGACTATAATTATATAGTTATTATATAATTATTCATATCAAAATGTTAAAAACAAAGACGACGTCTTAGGCATTCAGCCCGGCTAAGTCCCTCCCTAGCTCTTCCTGGTCCCTTCCCTGGGCTTCCGTGCTCTGACATCAAAGCTACAGGAATTTGAAACACACAATGCTCCACACCATATTTGTTCCACCTTCTGTAATGTAATAATGTAGAAATGGACCAGGAGGCCTATTTAGATTATTTATATTTATTATAGAATTATGTGCTTAAAAGAAAAATCTCCCATGTAAAATTATTCAGTCTATCCAGACCAACTTTCCTATTACTACACAAGACACACACACATACTCCTTTGGGGTCAGGTTAAGATGTCTACAACGGTCCCTTGTAGGTATAGATGCCCTCTCCTCCCATTGTCACCATGGATTAGATCTCGTATGAGGGCTGTCATCAGGCTAAAGTTCAGAACTTCAGCTTGACGCAGCCTTTGAGTGTGGTGAAAGCAGAGAAACACACTTTCTTACAGGGGGAGCGAGTCCGTTGTATGTGAAAGCTCAGGGTTCGTAAACTCTGTAGTGGGGGACTCCCTTCCCGTTACTGGTTCCCTTACAGGTACATTGCCAGACTGGCTGTATGCAAACCGATAAACCTAAGGCGCTGATTCTAGAAAGGATTAATACCAGGACATTTACTCTGCTATTCCCTACCAATGTGGCCGTGGATTACATTTACGCCGATTAGGCAACACTCACATGTTGATGCTGAGTAAGACATTGTAATTCTCACTTGGATGGAAAATCATAATTGATACACTCATACATCCTCTACCAGTGCTACTTAAAACAGGGTCTGCCCATGCCAGTTGCACAAGAAACTGTTACCTGTTCAAGACAAAGTAATTACATAAAGTACGTAGAAACTGTTGACATTATCACAACATTTTTATTGTATTTTATGAAAGTCTCAGTTCATAAGCGTTAAACATGTAAAAAGAAATAAACACATCAAGTTCATTCAGCCCAGATAGTCTGAGAAACAGAATTTGGTCTCCAGACGGAGAGTGAACTCTTACCAGTCTGTGACTAGTAAAGTTTCCTGCATCAGAAAGTGATAAACTATGTCAGTATGACTTTCTTTCTTTCTTTTTTATTTTTTTTTAGAGACAGAGTCTTACTTTATCGCCCTCGGTAAAGTTCCATAGCATCACAGCTCACAACAACCTCTAGCTCTTGGGCTTAGGCGATTCTCTTGCCTCAGCCTCCCGAGGAGCTCGGACTACAGGCGCCTGCCACAACGCCCAGCTATTTTGTTGTTGTTGCAGTTTGGCCAGGGCCAGGTTCAAACCCGCCACCCTCAGTATATGGGGCCAGCACCCTACTCACTGAGCCACAGGCACCACCCAACGTGACTTTCTTGATTTAACTGACTCAAGCTCCTAAACTCTTTGCACTCTAATACTTTGGGCAGCACTGCTCTATATGTCATCCACAAAATGGGGATACTCACAGGAGTACATATCACAAAGGGACGTTAAACATTAAATTTAATGTAATGTGTAGAGTGCTTACAAAGAGAACTAAACAAATACAAATTACTATCACTCTTAGCCTTACTCTTAACCCAGCAGAATTCCAAAATGATGAGGAAATCCAAACAAAGAGAAGAAACATAAGAAAACAGTGACACGAAATCAAGATAGATATAAAAAGGCACACCACACATATACCAATGAAAGGTAGGCCACAAATTTTTGGCTGGGAGTTTTCCTATAATCAATAAAAAGTAGAAAGTGTGATGTGTTACGTGACTCATAATGTCAATAGAATTTTTTTTTTTTGAATGCTCCAAAGAAGTACAATCTGTCCTGGTTCTGAGAGAAGGTCACTAAAGATTTAAGGTCTGAGTTTCAAAATTGAAATTAAAACTACTTTGCCTTTTGCCTTCCAATTTGTAATGACAAAAGGAATTTATTGAAGCAAACTAGAAGTTTTAACAGACTTGCTATAGAAGAAAATTCAGCCATTAATCTGTCATTTCAGTCAAAGCTAAGCTCATTAATAACTTCTATTCAGCTCCAAACTGCCTTGAATTTTTCTATTCCTTTCTGATGATAAGGACCCGTATTCAAATTTCAAAAAAAAAAAAAAGTGAACAAATTTCATGAATTCCAAAATGAACAGGTAAATAATATTGAAGATGACGCTTTTCTGGGAGGCACTTCCTTTCTAAATGCCTTGTGAGCTTTTAGAATTAAAACATTTTAAAGAGTGTGTTTGCCATTCTGTCACATAGTCATTTTTATAAACATTTCAAATTTGAAGATTTTTTGATCAGCATAAATTTGCAAGATAAAAATGATACCTTGATTATTTAAAGTAATATTAGCTAACACATTTTGAAATATGACAAAAAGCAAGAATGGTTTAAACAGAGTTAATTTTGAAAGAAAATTATTCAGTAAAGCACACTTATTACAGAAATCCAATTTGGTAAGAGGAGATGGATTTCTGGAACTATATTTATGCTAAGAGAAATTCCTCATATTATTATTCATCATTAGCACTCAAAGTCTGAGGGTCTGGGTATCCATAGAGAAAGAGTCACCCTGCAATGAGAAATGGAGTTGATTTCTATCCAGATCATAATCAGGATTTTAACATAACATCAACCCCAACAGATAAAGAATAAATTACACACAGATATTGACTAAAACCAACCACCATTACCTCCAAATGTTTAAAAGCAAGTATAATTAGGAACTATAATTGGGAACAAATAAGAAAAATAATTTACTATATCTAAACAAAAAACACTGAAAATTGTCTCATATACAAGGAAGAGAATCATCTCTTTATGTTACAAAATCCATAAACAGTCATACACCAATGAGGGGGGTCAGGGACTAACCCCACCACTGGTTGGTTTTTGCATGTTCTGTCGTCCCACTAAAACATATGTACCAAAAAATCCTTCGGTGGAGTCTCTTCTTGACCCCCACCCCCGCATTGGTATTCAACTGTTTCAAATGAATGAGAACAATTCTCAAATAGAAATAAATGTACTCTGCATCACGTATGGGGTATCTGAGCGGCATTCAACTCTTTCTCCTTGAATTCCAACTTTCCTTACTCCATTTTCTCATATTTATATCCCAGTACTTAGCACATAGTTATTTGCTCCCTTTTTCCTTGAAACGAACACAGATTAAACTCCTTATTTCTCCTTAATTTAATGGAAACAAGCTGGGCTTTTTTATTTGTTTATTTGGGGTTCTTCTGAGACAGAATCTCACTCTGTTGCCCTGAGTAGAGTGCCATGACATCATGGCTCACAGTAACCTCAAACTCTTGGCCTCAAGCTACCTTTGATCCTCTTGCCCCAGCCTCATGAGTAGTAGGGACTACAGGTTCCCACAACACCCAGCTAATTTTTCTATTTTTCACAACACCCAGCTAATTTTTCTATTTTTAGTAGAGATGGAGTCTAGCTCTTGCTCAGGTGGGTTTCAAACTCCTAAACTCAAGCAAGCACTGCCCTCAGCCTCCTTGAGTGCTAGGATTGTAGGTGTGAGCCACCATTCCTAGCCAAGCTAATATTTTAAAAAAGAACTACAGGTGACCCTCCAATCACACAGGTTTGAACTGCATGGTCCACTTATATGCAGATTTTCTTCTACCTTGCCGCCTTTCTTCTTTCTCCCGTTCCACTTATCAACATGAAGACAAGACTGAGGACCTTTTATGCTGATCCACCTCCAGTTAATGAACAGTAAATATATTTTCTTTTCCATATGATTTTCTTAATAACATTTTCTTTGGTTTACTTTATTGTAAGAATATAGTATATAATACATAAAACATATGAAATATGTGTTAATCAAGTATTTATGCTATCAGTAAGGTTTCCAGTGAACAGTAAGCTATAAGTAGTTAAGTTTGGGTGAGTCAAAAGTTATATGTAAATTTTTGATGGTGTGAAGGGAGGGGGGGTTGGCATCCTTAACCGTCATGTTATGCAAAGGTCAACTACATATTTAAAACTCAAAGAATGGAGAAATTGGACATCCATCAGCAAAAAAGTCAACTTCAACCAAAACGTCACACCTTAGTGTCTAAAAGTTTTAGGCAAAAATGCAGGAGAAAAATTTTCTGGATCTAAGAATAGCTTTCAGACTTAATGCTAAAAGCATCATCCACAGAGAAAAATAAACTGCACAAGACAGTTTTAACAAATTAAAAACCTTTGTTCAGCAAAAGATCCTATTTAGAAGATGAAAAGGTCAGCTGCATACTAGAAGAAAATATTTGCAAACTACTGTATATCCAACAAAAAATTCCTAAATACAATATATTTAAAAATTCTCAAAATTTTATTGTAAAAAATTAAACAATCCAATTAGAAAATGGGTATTATAGGTTGTATATCCTTGTTTGACCCCTTTAAATGTCTCCCGTAAGTTGAAGTTTTATCCTCAGTGTTGGAGGCAGGGCCTAATGAGAGGTGTTTGGGTCGGAAGGGCATTACCCTAATGAGTGGCTTGGTCCAGTCCTTTGATGACAAGTGAGTTCTTACTCTATTAGTTCTCAAGAGAGCTAGTTATTAAAAAGAGCTGAGCACCTCTCCCTCAGGCCATGTGATCTGTGCACATGCTGGCTCTGCTGTTCACTATCATGAGGGAGAATGGCCAGAGTACCTCATCTGAAGCAGATCCTGGCACCATGTTTTTGACACAGCCTACAGAAGCATGAACCAAACAAATCTCTTTTCTTTATAAATTTACCCAATCTTAGATATTTCTTTATAGCAACACAAATATACACGAAGACAATGGGCAAAAAATATGAACAGATATTTCACCAGAAAGAATATATAGATAGTAAATAAGTACATGAAAAGATCTTTGGCATTATGAGTCATTAAGGCAATGCAAATTAAAACCATAATAACATTGCACATGTATTAAAATTACTAAAATAAAAAATAGCACCAAGCCCAAATGCTGGCAAGGATGAAGAGAAACTCAAAACCCCATTTCAGTTCTGCACTTGTAAGAAGTACAGGGTGTCCCAAAGATCACCAAACATAAATCATACAAAAATGTAGATAACTGTACCCTTATTTATAAATTATGTATTATAAAATTTAATAAAATATATCTATACCCATTAATATATAAATACAGAAAAAAATATATATATATAGTTTGGGGGTTTTTTTTGTTTTTGTTTTTGTAGTTTTTGGCCAGGCCTGGGTTTGAACCTGCCACCTCCAGCATATGTGGCCAGTGCCCTACTCCTTTGCGCCACAGGCGCCACCCAATACACAAAATATTTTAAAAGAGTTTAATTTTTCCTATATATGGCTACCTGTAATTAGCCAAATTAATACAACCATGGGAGCCTAAAAGGAGGGCTCTAATTTAAGTCTAGACTCAGTCCTATCATCTGAGCATAACACAGGAGCTCTGGGGTATGTTATGGCCTCAATGTTTGTTTTCTTCCAAAATTCCTATCTTGAAACTCTAACCCCCATCAAGCTGGTATTTGGAGGTAGGGTCTTTAGGAAGTAATAAGGCTTAGATGAGGTCATAAAGATGAGGCCTTCAGATGGAATCAGTGCCCTTGTCAGGAGAGGAAAAAACATGAACGCTCTCTCCAAGTGTACACATCAAGGAAAAGCCACCTGAAGACCTGAGAAGAAGGCCTTCTAACACAAGCCAGGAAGCAAACACTCCCCAGAATGGAATCTACTGACATGTAAATCTTGGACTTACTTCCTAGCCTCTAGAACTGTGAGAAATAAATTTCTATTAGGCTGGCCGCATGGGCTCATGCCTTTAATCCTACCACTCTGAGAGGTCAAGGTGGAGGGACTGCTTGAGCTCAGCAGTTGGAGACCAACCCGAGCAAGAGCAAGACCCCATCTCTATTAAAAATAGAAAAGGAAAAAGAAAAACTTAGCACTTAGCCAAGTGTTGTGGTAGGTACCTGTAGTCCCAACTACCCAAGAGGCTGAGGATTGCTTAAACCCAAGTTTGAGGTTGCTATGAACTATGACACCATGGTACTCTACCAAGAGTCTATCTCAGATAGATAGATGATTGATAGATAGATAGATAGATAGATAGATAGATAGATAGATAGATAGATAGATAGATAGATAGACAGACAGACAGAAAGATTTCTGTTATTTGAGCTACCCAGCATCCTAAGCTAACTAAGGACAGGGTCCTTGAAAATAAAGAGTCCAGACATGGCATCTGAACAGGCTTCATGTGGACCAATGAGGAAACCTAGAAGCTAATCTTTCTTTTTTTTCTTTTTCTGTTTGTTGTATGTATCATCTTTGGGCAGCAATTTTTGAAACATTTTAAGATTTCCATCTAAAAGGTTCTCTTCCTTTTATCTCCCTACCAAAGTTCAGCCTAAAACATCTCTAACATCTCAAGCCTATTGTAACTTCTCTTTTCCCTCTGAAGCCCGTTACTGTTCACTTTTTCACATATCTTAAAATTACCCTGGCTTGCTAATGGGTTACTTCATCCGAGATTACCTGATTTCTCAATAGATTATAAATGCCTTAGGAAAAAGTACTCTATCTTACTGTTATATCCTCTTTATTCTTGCTTTCCCTCACAATCCTATAAGCGTTGATTTTGACATGCAGAGTTTCTAAAAGGGTCCATCAGCGGTACCAGCATTGCTTGCTTTCAGGTCAAAACTGAAAGACACCGCAAGGGAAGGGTTAAATTTATTTTATTTTATTTTATTGTTTTATTCAATCATACCTGTGTACATTGATGCATTTATCAGGTTCAGGGTACTGCTTCAATAGGAAGGGTTAAATTTCTGGAAAAAAAAATTTGATCAGCACACTAACAAAAGAAGCATAGAATACGAGGAAAGATTTTTTTAAAACAATGAAATAAACTTTTTTGTAGCCTTTTTTTTTCTCCCTTGCATTTTGTTTTGCAAGAAAAATAACATGGAATAGAATAAAAACGCCCCCTGTGTAATTTAACAAATGAGCATTCACCTGCAATATACTTAAAAACTCTGATGGAGAATTACATAACACAGGACAAATCAGCAGTCATCATCACAAAGAGTAAAAGTAATTAGATGAGTAAATCCTATTAATACACAGTATTTTACTTTGGCTAGGAAGACAGAACTTACTGTTCCTTTCCCTTTAAAATAAATACTATTGTGAACCCGTGAGAGCTTGGTGTACATATCTACTTTTAAGATTTATTATAATCTGAGATTTCAACTGTCCCTAAAGGAAAAGTGATTTTAGAAGAGAGAGGGCAAAATTGTATTCAACAATTAATGATCCATCATAAAATGTATTCCAGTTCCACATTCTTAGCCAAAGCAAAAATATTGTACATTTATAGGATGTGGAATCTGGGGGGAATAGGAAGCATTTTTAAAAGTTATTTTTTCCTACAATAATCCAAGGAAAACTAATCTCTTAAACTGGATGATTAAAACAAAAATCTCTGAAAGAATTATAAATATGGATTTGAAAAATACAGCAAAAATGTTTATCAAAGAACAAGGTCTCATAGTTCAGATTTCCATGTATTTTAAAATAAGACACAAAACTCAAAAGAGTTCTAAAAGAGAAGACTGCTTCAAAATGTACCATAGATTTAACTATATGCCTCTATTTGTAGCCTGAGATGGAAGAACTTCAGCTGATACTGCAAAACCTACTTGTGCATTTTGAAAACTAGATTAATGATATTGAAGAGACAGGTAGGGAAACAACCAGTTTGAGCCTGTATCATATGGTTTTGTGCTTATGTTTTAGTCAACAATGTTGCAGGCTATTGCCCTTTTCATGTATTTTAATATTTTCATCAAGTGAATCTTATTTGTATTTACTTCTTGAAGCTATTTAAGATGAAGAGTGAAATTCACCAAGTCTAGAATAGAAAATAAATATGTACATGAAATCCAATTCAAGTATTGTTCCAATACATAGTACAAAGCTTTTTATATTCAATTCAACCCAAAGTGTAAAGCCAATGTCATCCCTATGAATGAAACATGCAAAGACTAATCCTGAGTAAGAACTATAACCATTCAAAAGTATCACAACAGTGCTATTGTGCCAAAAGCCTTTCACGTAAGACTGCTGCAAAATCCACATGGTTCCACAGCACAGAAATCACAAACAGTCACATTTGAGAACCTCACGTTCACTCAACTGGAAGCTCTGGGACAACCTGAGTCCTATTGGAAGAATTCATCAATGCTCACCAGGCTTATCACAGGAGAAGAACCAAAGGACAGCGAATTCCCATTTTGTTGTCAGGACGTGAGACAGTGTGTGATCTTTATGAGTCTCAATAACTATTTAAAAGATGTACGATGAAACTGTAAAGACAAAGTCCCATTTTGTAAAAAGTATACTGATTCCCTAGTAAGTCCTTTACACTAGAGGAGAACAATTATGAAGTTAAGTATGATATGAATATATTAGAACTTTTGCCTGACTACATTCAAATCTCCAATTAATTTCAAGTGATCAAACAAGTACACGGCCAAGAGACAAGAAACCATAGGTTTTTTACGTGATCTTACAAAGTCATAGGCAGAAAAGAGGCCACTCTACAAGGCCAGTGTATGTACCACTGGAAACACACAAGTAAAGGACTTCATATAAATGGATACAGACAGTTTTGAAGACAATCCTTGTTAGCGTAATTACTCGAATAATACAAGTTTCTCCTTCTATCTGCCTATTCCTGAGGCTAAATGGCTGATTAGCGTATCGTCTTATAGACATAAAAAAATTCATTTTTTAAGAAAGACGGAACATAGACCATTAATCTTAGTAGAACGGGAATTGAACTTAAGTACTAAGATCTCTTACAATGAAGGAGACTATGCAAATATCATGGGGTTACCTATATATTAACACACACACCCCCGAAAAACAGCGACTTCACTATGCCAATCCAAATAAGAGAGATTTGATTACATACTTGAGAGACATCCTTCTCCCATCCCCCACCATCACCACCAAATTCAGAACTTGAAAGTGCTCAGGATAATTTGGTTATTTCCAACAATCAAAAGAGACCAATCTCATATGGGAATATTGGCTAATAATTAAGGAGATATCAGTTGCCTTAGCAACAGATTCCTTCCCAAATAAGCACTGTTTTCATTCAGCAGCCTTTAGCCAAAAGGGGAATTAAATCACTGAAATCAACAATTCCTTTGTTTAGCAAACAGAACAGCTTTCCAGGTCTCAAGAAAACAGACCCCTTGCAGTTGGTCCAGCATTGCTCAAGGTAGCAGTTGTTTAGTTGAATAAGCCAACCTCTTGAATTACAGGATTTTATCATCAAAACCACTGCTAACAGAACTGCTAGCTTTTGCCAAAGAAATATGACAAAAGAAAGAGCATCTCCTAAGTGATACTAATGAATATGTTTAGCTTTATAGATCTTAATCTTACACAGAGAATTGTACATGTGTGTGTTTCTATCTGTATGTTTTGGTGTAGTTCCGGATGTCTGATGTAGCAAAGGAATAATCCGCCTTCTTTGTTAGTTACTATACAGTTTCTTTTATTTCAATTTCTAGGTATAAGAGCCTAAATTGATATTAGACTATTAAAAAATATATATTTTAGGGGCGGTGCCTGTGACTCAAAGGAGTGGGGCACTGGCCCCATATGCCAGAGGTGGCGGGTTCAAACCCAGCCCTGGCCAAAAACTGCAAAACTGGTCATCTCCAAAACTGAGAAAATGAATAGCTAAATTACTAAATGCTGATATAACCTGGCTAATTCTACAACCCAAACTCATGTCACAGTATTGAAGCTATCTAGAAAAATTAAGCATTGCTCATTTTCTGACAAATAGGAATATAATAATAATAACTCACTATGACTGATCTATCTCAATAGACAAACACTTTAACCCCTAAGGGCTTCCCAGGGTAAAAATTCACTTCAAGAGAAATAAGCATCAAACTCTTAGCACAAAATATGTATATCCTAACTACACTTTGTGATCACTGATGTCTTGATCTCAGGTTCACTCATAACAAATGACCTTTCTTTTCCAATCTTACTCTACAACAACATTCCACTCTACAGCCCCACTCACTTCCCCACACAGACTCCAACTTCACTGCTGGCCTGGGCTCCAGACCTTTCTTCTGGCAAGGAGACTCCACCCTGCCCTCCTGGCCTGCAAATATCTGAATTGATGTACGGTCAGGATCCAGATCTGATGTCTGGAGTCTTTGCCTTTCTCACTTTTCTGTGGCTGCCTATAGCCCTTCCTCTTCTCTCTCTCTCTCTTCTTGGACTGTTTCTTTAAATATATGCTCCTCAAAATAAAGTGAAATAATATGGAAGTATATAAAATTAAAAAGAGAAAAGGCCCACTGATTAGAGCTTTTTATTCCCCAAAGGAATTGTTAATAATTTGGTATGTAACCTTCAGTTATACCTTTTCAACATTTATACAAATACCTATGTTTTTTCACAAAATGGGATTTTTTTTACTCTATTACTTTTTTGTCATGTCTACAAGAAAAAAATTTAATTTAGAAAATTTAATTCCCTGAATTCATCTTACTCCCCCCCCACACACTGAGCTGTACATACTCACTTTTTATTTCTGATCCCAAGTACTTTGTTCCTCCCTTGCATCATTTCCTTTCCCATTTATCAAAAATGAATAGTTGAAAAATGAATAGCATGAACATTGGTCCCCTCCAAACATGTTGAATGTGATCCCTAATGTTAGAGGTGGGTCCCTCATGAATAGATGAATACCCTCCCTGGGTGGAAAGTGAGTTCTTATTCTAATAGTTGCTATCAGAACCTAATGTTAGAAAAAAAAAAATCCCCTAGCCACCCCCTCAACTGGCTTCCTGTCTTGCTGTGTTATCTCTGCACATACCAACTCCTCTTTGCCTTCCACCAGGAGTATAAGCAGCCAGAAGCCTCAACAAAAGTAGCACTAAACAGACGAAGATAGAAAACTGGTACCAAGGAATAAAGTATTGTCATAAAGATCCTGAAAATGTGGACAGGGCTTTGAAACTTGGCAATGGGCAGAGACTAGAACAGTTTGGGAGTTTGGGAGGCTCAGGAGATAGAAAGGGTTAAGTGGTTAGGACCAAAATCCTAAGAGAAATATAGACAATAAAGGCCATGCTTACAAGGTTTCATGGAAATGAGGAACTTAGGGGGAGCTGGAGGGAAGGCCAACCATGTTATGGTTTAGCAAAGAACTTGGATGCCTTGTGTTCACAACCCTAGCACTTTGTGGAAGGCTGAATTTAGGAGTGATAGCCTAGTATATCTGGCAGGAGAAATTTCAATGTAGCAAACACTCAAGAAAGGACACAGATGCTTTTAGGAGCTTACAATTCAGATATTGTAACCAAGGAGTGACCTAAAGTTAGGATTTGTAATTAAAAGAGGAGCAGAGGGTAAGGTACAGTGGCTTATGCCTATAATCCTAGCACTCTGGGAGGCCAAGGTAAGAAGATTGCTTGATCTCAGGAGTTTTGCCACCAGCCTGAGCAAGACAAAACCCCATCTCTACTGAAAACAGAAAAATTAGCTGGGCATCATGGCATATTCCTATAGTCCCAGCTACTTGGGAGGCTGAGGCAGGAGGATCACTTGAGGCCAGAAGTGAGGTCTGCAGTGAGATAGGATGATGCCATCTGTACTCTATCTGGGGTGATAGAGTCAGACACTGCCTCAAAAGAAAAAAGAGAGAAAAAAGAAGAGAGCATAAAAATTTGAAAAATTTGCAGCCTGGCCACATGATAAAGAAGAAAAAGCATTTTTAGGAGAAGAATCCAAAGATGCTACAAAGGAATCACCTGGCCTGCCACTCCACAGAGCACAGGGGGTCAACACGGCAGCTTCCACATGATGTTAAGTCTTCAGGCACCAAGAGGTTTGGCAGCTTCCATCTAGATTTCAGAGGGTGTGTTGGAAAGCCTAGTAGCCCAGGCAGCAGACTTCCCCAGGGGCAGAGCCTTTCCTAGGGCAGTGCCTTGTGGATGGAGCTCAGAGAATAAGGCTGCTATGAGAACCCTAGAATGATAGAGCCACCAGTAGTTTGCCACCTCAAAAGAGCCACTGGCACCAGACTCCTACCTATCAGAGCAACACATGGGTTCACCCTGAAAGGTAACAAGGAAAGGGCTGCTTACGGCCTTGGGAGCCCACCCCTCACAACAGTGTGCCCAGGATGCAGGCCATGAAGCCAAAGAGGCTATTTTGAAGTTTAAGGTTTACTGTCTGCCCTCCTGGATTTCAGACTTGCTCAGCGCTCTTAACCTTCTTTTGGCCAATTTCTACCTTTTAGAATGGTAAAACATTTGGGAATGTTTACCCAATGCCTGTATAAGCATCATCTCTTAGAGGTAAATAACCTATTTCTGATTTTACATGTTCATAACTAGAAGGAATTTTCCTTGCATCACAGATGAGACTTTGGATTTTTGAGTTGATGCTGGACCAAGTTAAGACTTTAGGCTATCATTGGGAAGGAATGATTGTGTTTTGCATGTGAGACAGACATGAGTTTTAGGGGGCCAAGGGCAGATATCCAAGGACTATAGTTTGGATATCTGTCCCCTCCAAACCTCATGTTGAAATTTGATTTCCACTGTTGAAGGTAGAACCTAAGGGGTGGTGCTTGGGTCATAGGAGCAAATCTCTCAGGAATAATTAATCCTCTGGGGGTGGAGAGGTGAGTGAATTCTCACTATGTTAGTGCCTGTGAGAGCTGATTGTTAAACTCAACCCCGCACCTCCCCCTTCTCCCATTTCCCCTCTCACCATGTGCACACACCAGCTCCCCATCACCTTCTACCAAGAGTGGAAGCTCCCCGAAGCCCTCACCAGAAGGAGAGGCTGGCACCGTGTCTCTTGTATAGCCTGCAGAACCAAGAACCAAGTAAACCTGTTTTCTGTAAAAATTACCCAGCCCCAGGTATTCCTTTAGAGCAACACTAAATGGTCTAAGATGCTGTCCAATATTATACCGTTTTCCTCTGCTCATAAAAAAAAAAAAAATACAGAACGTATTCCAGTGAAACAGAGATGCCTAGTTATCTGTCAACATTCCCACATTAACTGAGGTGAAATACTCAATCTGCTACTAAAATTTAAAATCATAATTTTTGGAGATGTATAAAATCCATTTGCTAATTTACTTTGGAGCCTTTAAAACTACATGTGGCTTTAATTCACATTTTATCTCATCTTTAACAAAAGAATCATAACAAATACACTGCAGCTATGAATAATAAACAGGGACATTCCTCCTTTCCAATTAAAAAGTCCTAAACCTGAAAATGTCTAAGGTCTTTGACTAGAGGATACTTTCAGCCAAAGGCTGATACTTAACTTTATTATGGTAATAATGCAACAAATGATACCAATAAATAATACAGCCGGGAGAACCAAACATTTTCACAATTATTAATAAATCAGTGGATCGCAGTACACAGATGCCTATACATCAGACTTAAACAGCCAGTAAATCTAAGCATTTACATTACCATGGGTCACCATTACTCACATAAACATCATTTTCTAAGCCCCAAACTGGAACACTACTTTTATGACTTTATATATTTATCTATGATGAAGAGAGAGAATTCAAAGTCATACTCCCTTAGGAATATAGAAGACCACAAGATATTAATCAATTCTACCTAAAAAAGCTTGGTTATCTCATGTACAGAGCTGCAAAGCCGGGATATTCATCTTTCATCATCAGCTAATATTATGTGCCTATAGGGCATGTGTTACAAGTCACCTACAAGGAAAGGCTCTAATGGGTATGTTAGTCAAAACTGGAAAATGCTGTTGTTACCCCATGAAATATACATGAAATCTGACAATATTTTCTACTGAGCTCTGCTTACACATACATAATAAGTAAGGTGCCAGTGTTTCTTTGAATCAGTAGGGAGTGTTTACCTTTCACCCTCAGTCCCCAGACAATAGCTGTTCTTCTCTTCAAGTATTGACAAGACTGTGCAATAGTATCTGAAAAATATGACTGCTGAGCATGCTTTATTGTTACAGGACAGTAAGGGATCAATTCATTTTAAAAGCCTCGATTTATTTTAGAAGAAAAGTATAATAATGCTGGTTAAACTAATAGTCAAATCTTTAGATCAGTCAATAGAAAGGACAGTGTAAAATTGTACTGAGGAATTAAAAAAAAGCCCTGGAAAACTTCAAATGCTTCAGCATTTTAAAAATTATAAACATGGGACAGAGCAAGAGGCTGTTTCTAAAAGGAAAAACAATTATAAATTTGGTTATGGCCCCGTGCGACCATGGCCTTATTCTGAGTACAAGAGGGAAAAATCTTTGCTGAATTTAAGATGTAGGATTATTTATTGCTCTTTGCTTTGAGTTACTGGATAGTAGATTTCATGAGAAAATGAGAGATTCTGCTGAAGACATACAATTATATGTGAAAGAAATCTAATTTAATCGTTAACACAGATGAAACTGGATCTACTAACAGCAATGCCATAAAGAAGAGTAAAATTTCTGGTTGATCCTGTTGACTGATAGAGGTTCACAATAAATGAGAATCAAGAAATGTACATACCAGTGCGGAAGCTACCTGGTCACACGAATGGAACCTGACCAGATATTTCAGCCTGGGTCCAAATCTGCCTTGCTCATGTCACTTGCCAACAACTATTAGTGAGTACGAATTGCTTCTGACTGATATCCTTGGCCATCAACAAAGGATAGTTTTGAAATTAACCCTACAAAAGCTTTAAAAAACCCAAAACAAAGTCAAGTTACCAGAACTGACATTTTTGACAATATATTTTCATGATTTTTTAACAATGTTATAAAACTATAACATCATTTGAAAACTTTATATATATGTACTTTTTCTATTCATTGCTCAAAAATACTAAATATCAACTCTTATGAAAGACTGCAGAGGCATTTGTTTTTCTTTCGTTAAGGAACACTCCAGAAATGTGCACGTCATCCTTGCACAGGGTCCACACTCACCTTCTCTGTCTCTATATGGTTCCTATTTCAGTATATGTGCTGCCAACGTGAGCACGAGATCTGCTTCTCAACAAAAAAAGGAACGGGATGATTTTCAAGCCTAAATGTACTGCTCATTTTGATTTTACAATGATGTGGACAGAATTAGAATCTATCCATCATCACTCTGACTCAGAATTCATTCATCAGATATTTCCCGAGCAAGTAGTCTTTGACATGGATGGAAAAACCATGTAAAAAAAGATAAGTAAAATAAGTCCCTGTTTTCAAGGAGCTCACTGGCTGCTGATGGTGTTCTTCAATCGTTTTAGAGACAGGAGAAAAAACTGGCCAACTGGCTCCTTGAATTACAAAACATCTCACACTCTTTCTAGACAAAGACTTTGCAGTATAATCTGCTGATGAACACGAGAAAAAAATTCAAATTACTCTTTAACAAACTTTTTAAACTATAGGAAAATAAGGAAACCACCATGTTTTTCTCGAAGGAAAAATAGTGTATTTGTTATACTGGGGCGTATACATACATACATGTGTTGTATTTTTTTTGTTGATGGCTACTAAATTTGTTGCAATTTATAATAGATGAAAAAACAAACAAAAAAAAAGATGGACATCCATATTATTGGCTATTTTTGATAACCACCATGTCCTGGGTATTTTTATGCTACTCCAAGAGACTAAGTCAGAGGCAGTGCCTCTTACGCACGTCACTCCTCCTGGCACCCTGGGATTCCCATCACCATCCTGTAGTGTTCTTGCACTGTGTCTGCCATCCATCACATAAGAACTTAAACTTCATGGACAGAGAGAACCTGTGGCTCAGAAAATGAAATGGCTTGCCCAAGGTCACATAGCCAGTCAGAGGCAAAATAGGCATTAGTATCTATGTCTGCTACTTCCTTTGTTCCTCAGAATTCTCAACCAGAAATCCGTCCCTCGTCCCTAAAGTCAACAATACGAATATAACAATATCTATTTTTCTCTAAATTCCTCTAATATCGGAGCTTCGTTTCATTCATTTAAAAACAATCCGACACTCCGAATTGTACCTTAATATCGAAAAGGTTTCCATTTTTCTATCTTCGTCTTTCATGTTATTAATATTTCACGTCCTGTGTGACCATTGTCCCCTTAGCAATGCACAGCTTTAAAATCTGGGCCAAATCCTAGAGAATGAGAGTATCTCATTCTTTCTATATCAACAGAGGGAAGAAAACAAAAATGAGGTGGCGCCTCCCGTGCCCACCTAAAGATTAAAGAAACGTATGAACGTACCACTCAGGATTCTGAGAGGACGCAATTCAAATAATAAATGCAAGTCACTAGGAGCTGACATGTTGATGACCCAAGCTTGTTGTACACTGCGCCTCCGCTCATGTCTACTGACATCCAAGTGTAAACCCTAAGGGAGTTGTTTTGAGTGAGGGTTTCTGTATGTCTCTTTGAATAGGAATACAAAGTGACAGAAAAATAACTCAAAATTGCCTCAAAATGAATGGTATTTCCAAATGCGCAAGCAAACAACATGCACTTTAATGTAACACATTTCTTCTTATTTGGCAGTAAGTTAAAACATATGTTGTTTGAAGTTTATATAAAATGGATGAAAAGGTGTTATTTGTGTTAAAAATGAAACCAAATTACTAAGTGGTTTAAAATCCGTGGCTTTTATTATCCAAATGTAGCCAGTTAAAAGTAATGTCACTTGAAGAGTAAAAATAAATTAGGGTTAACAGTCACTGGGTTTGCTTGCGGGGTATTTCATGAAGGAAATAAACAAAAACGAGGGGAATAAACAAAAACCTTCAAAAAGATGCACTTAGTCATTACAATTTCATAATTTTCTTTAACACAATTCCAAAAAACAAACCACAAAGAAATTTAGTTATCCCTTAAAATCAAATACAAATATTTTTTCCTGAAGGCTTTTTCTTCTCTGAATTACCGAAGAAAGAGCTGTCAAAAGCTTAGTCACACTTCAAAAAGGAAAATTCAATGGCAGCAGGTAAAAATCAGGTCGTCAGAAGTGCCCTCATCAACTTGCCTTGGGGGGGAAAAATCTCGTGGAGAAGAAAAACAACAAAAAGCAAAAATCATTATTATCAAATAACTTTTTTAACCATCAATAGTTTGATTAGCACTTTGCAAAACAAAAACAAGACAGCATACTCTGAATTGTTTAGATTCAAGAAAGAGAGAAATGATTTTCAAACAGGTTTAAGGACATATAATAAAATAACTTCAGAATTAAAACTTTTTAAAAAAGTTTTGTCACTTTGTTTTCAAATAGAGTATATACAGAGATCTTTGTTTCTTGGGCGTAAGGCTTCTGGCACAGGTGACTTTCTTCTAAAGTCTTTTTAATTATTTAATGTTTAAAGGAAAGCCATTTCTCTCTGTTAACTATTGCTTAATACAGCAAAATATTAAGATACTGTATGGCCCCAAAAGATCAGATAACTTAGCCCTAATAAATAAAATCAAAGAACCAAGTTCTGCCACAATAAACCCTTAAAGTGGGTCTGAATACCTTAAGAAAAAGCCTGTATTTTTCTGTATGTTTGTGGTTCCTGCCTGTAATCCCAGCTACTCGCTGAGGTGGGAGGATCACTGGAGGGCAGGAGTGTGAGTCTGAAGAGAGCTATGATGGCACCACTGTGTTCCAGCCTGGCAAACAGAGTGAGACCCTATCTTGATTTAAAAAAAACAAAACAAACAAACCAAAGACTGTACCCCATTTTGAGTGCTGATAAATTTTAAATAATAAATATTTTGTCACAAATTACATTATAATTACTGATTAAAACCAAGTAGTGAAGAAGACCAAACCCACAAGCCAACATCATCAACGACATTGGATCCAAAAGATTCATCAGAGATATCATCCCGATAGTGCCCTTGACCTCAGTGAAGCTGGCCTTATACACTCTTAGATGCAAAATACCTTAGTTACATTATATACCAAGATTTTTTTTAATTTACAAAATCCTCACCTCTCTTCTTATCTGGAAATAAGAGTAATTGAGGAACTTAGAATACTTTAGAAATTTTAGTTTAATGTTGTCCCTATTGGAAACAAGTTTTGACCATCACAAAACAGGAAAATAGAAATATATAATTTAAGTGTAAACTGTAGGGAAATAAGGAACTACCTTAGCTGATAACAATTTTAAGAGGAAATAAACTATTAATCATACACTAAGTTTCATTTTCAAATATGATCTGTTAACATTTAAACTAAATATTAGAAGACATTGGTAAATATCCTTTATTTTCACACGCTAGCTTTCTATAGATAAGAATTTAAATGCTTTAGGAGAGACATAATCTCATTAATCCTCATACAGTTTCTCAGAGATTTATGTTTAATCTTTGCCTTTCTTCCCTCTATCGTTCAAATTAAACAAACAATAAAATTATAGTTAGATATAGATGGTAAGTCTCACATCTGCAGTACTCAAATTCCTGACTAAGCTATCATGTTTCAAAAAGTTGTTCAGCTGGAATCTTGACTTAAGGTGAACCAATAATACATATAATAAAACAACTGTATGTTGTATCTGATATACAGATCCAACTATAAAACTCTGCCATCCTAGATGGATTTATGATATGATATAAAAACACTGTCCTCATTGAAAGTCTTTTAACTTCACTTTAAATTGGAATTTTACTTATTCTTTTTACAATAATCCAAATTTCCTAATATTACTGTTTTTTTCCATTCTGTTATAGTTTTCAAAGCATAAGGATCACATTGCTACTTTTTACAGCAATTAGTTTGTAACGTTTTGTTTACTTTTCTGTTATTATTATTTTTTTGTTTTTGTAGAGACAGAGTCTCACTTTATCACCCTTAGTAGAGTGCCATGGCATCACACAGCTCACAGCAACCTCCAACTCCTGGGCTTAGGCAATTCTCCTGCCTCAGCCTCCCTAGTAGCTGGGACTACAGGTGCCCGCCACAATGTCCGGCTATTTTGTTTGTTTGTTTCAGTTTAGCTGGGCTGGGTGGGTTTGAACCCACCACCCTCGGAATATGGGGCCGGTGCCCTTATCCACTGAGCCACAGGCACGGCCCACTTTTCTGTTATTTTTAATCTAAGTATTACAATCCACTATTACATCTCATTAATTCATTTTGAAGTTCTGCCATGATACCATAATATAAAAAGTATTCCCCAGACAAATAAATCTGAAAACCATTAGACTAGTAGAAGAACAAAAAACTTCTAATTAAAGTAAAGCAAGCAGACAGTCCTCAGAATGGGAGAAGATATTTGCAGGTTATGTCTCCGAGAAAAGTTTAATAACCAGAATCCACAGAGAACTCAAATGTATTAGCAAGAAAAGAACAAGTGATCCCATCTCAGCGTGGGCAAGGGACTTGAAGAGAAACTTCTCTGAAGAAGACAGGCACATGGCCTACAGACATATGAAAAAATTTCAACATCCTTAATCATCAGAGAAATGCAAATCAAAACTACTTTGAGATATCATTTAACTCTAGTAAGATCAGCCCATATCACAAAATCTCAAATCCAGTGATATTGGCATGAATGTGGAGAAAGGGGAACACTTCTACACTGCTGGTGGGAATGCAAACTAATATATTCCTTTTGGAAAGATGTTTGGAGAACACTTAGAGAACTAAAAATAGACCTGCCATTAGATCCTACAATTACTCTACTAGGTATATATCCAGAAGACCAAAAATCATTTTGTACCAGAATGTTTATTGCAGCCCAATTCATAATTGCTAAGTCATGGAAGAAGCCCAAGTACCCATTAACACACAAATAGATCAATAAATTGTGGTGTATGTACCCCATGGAATATTATGCAGCCTTAAATAAAGATGAAGACTTTACCTCTTTCATGTTTACATGGATGGAGCTGGAACATAGCTCCATCTTCTTAGCAAAGTATCTCAAGAATGGAAGAAAAAGTATTGAATGTACTCAGTCCTACTATGAAACTAATTTATAGCTTTCATATGAAAACTATAGCCCAATTATATAGCCCAAGAATATGGAGAAAGGGAAAAGGGAGGGGAGAGGAGGGGAGAGGATGAGTGGAGGGAGGATAATTGGTGGGACCACACCTATGGTGCATCTTACAAGAGCACATGTGAAGCTTACTAAATACAGAATATAAATGTCTTAACACAATAACTAAGAAAATGTCATGAAGGCTATGTTAACCAATTTGATGAAAGTATTTCAAATTGTATATAAAACCAGCACATTGTACCCCATGACTGCATTAATGTACACAGTGATGATTTAATAAAAAAAAAAAAAAGAGTTTTTCTCCTATGTGTGTATGTATTAGATCCTCTACTGGCTTCATATTGGATGTTTGCTTTTCCATTCTTGTTATACTTTACTGAGAAGAATGTATTTCAACTCCATCCAGGTTAACACAAAGACTTTTAGGTTTATCTAGCCTCCTGCTATTCAAAACACTACTGAATGAACAAAATTTCACGTATGTCATTACACACATATGTGGTATATCTTTAAGACCAACTGCTGTAAGTGAAATTGCTGGGTTGATGGGTATATTCATTTATAATTGTTATACATATTAATACACTTTCTTTTATAGTCATAACAGTTTATATATATATACCATCATAAATGCCTGTTTCTACACAGCCTTACCAAAGAGTATATTGTCAAGCTTTTAGATTTGTGTCATTCTGGTGGGTAAAAATGTTACAATAGAGTCATTTTTAATGTGCTTTTTTTTTCCTTTTTATGAGAGAAGTTAAGTACCTTTTTAAAAATTAAGTCATAGCTATGTACATTAATGCACTTATGGGGTACAATGTGCTGGTTTTATATACAATTTGAAATACTTTCACGAAACTGGTTAACATAGCCTTCACCACATTTTCTTAGTTATTATGTTAAGACACTTATATTCTACACTTACTGGATTTAACATGTACCCTTGCACCATAGGTGTGGTCCCACCAATTACCTCCCTCCACCCATCCTCCCCTCCCCTCCCCTCCTCCTCTTCTTTCCCCTTCATCTTGGGCTGTACTTGGGTTATAACATTCATATGAAAGTAGGGGTGTTTATAAATTGGTTTCATAGTAGGGCTGAATGCATTGGATACTTTTCTTTCATTCTTGAGATACTTTGCTAAGAAGAATATGTTCCAGCTCCATCCATGTAAACATAAAAGAGATAAAGGCTCCATCTTTTTTTTAAAACTGCATAATAGTTCATGGTGTACATATACCACAATTTATTAATCCATTCATGGGTCAATGGGCACTTGGGCTTCTTCTATGACTTAGCAGTTATGATCTTTGTAATGTGTTTAAGATATATTTGTGTTTATCTTTTGATAAACTCTCTGTCTTACTTTTGATAAACTTTCCTTTTCCCATTTTTTTATCCAATGTGTGAATATTCTCTTAATTTCCAGGAGACCCTCAAATTAGGAAAATTAACACTTAATAGGTCATATGATTTCCAGATTTTTTTCTGAGTTTGTCATTTCTTTTTAATTTTTGTTTTTACTTTTTGTCTTTTTCAAAAAACGACTTTTAAATTCAGCACAGTTTTAGATTTGCTAGAAAATTTTGAAATGAGTGCAGAGAGTTCCCATATAATTCACACACAGTTTCTCCTATTATTAACATCTTACAATTAGTATGGCCTAGTTTTCATTATTAATGAACCAATATTAGGACATTATTATTGATGAAGTCTATACTTTACAGTGATTTATTTTGTTTTATTAAAAATTTTATATAATAGAAAATTATTTTAAGATATTCAATTTGGTGGCATTCACTAAATTCTCAATGTTGTACAATTACCACCTCTATGTAGTTCCAAAACATTATCTCAACCCAAAAGAAAATTTCATACCCATCATGCAGTCACTTCTCATTCCCCTATCTTTTCCACCTCTGGAAACCACCAACCTGTTTTTGTCTCTATGGATTTACCTAGTCTAGATATTTCCTATATATGGAACTCTATAATATGTGACCCAAGGCTCAGTGCCTGTAGTTTAATGGTTAGGGTGCCAGCCACATGCATTGGGGTTGGTGGGTTTGAACCCGGCCCAAGCCAGTTAAACAACAATGACAACAATAGCAAAATAGCCGGGTGTTGTGGCAAGAGCCTGTAGACCTAGCTACTTGGAAAGCTAAGTCAAGAGGATTGCTTAAGCCCAAGAGTTTGAAGTTGCTGTAAGCTGTGACACTATAGCACTCTACTGAGGGTGACATAGTGAGACTCGGTCTCAAAAAAAAATATGTGACCCAATCTGGTTCTAGATTCTTGTCATACTGTTTTTTAGGTTCATTTATGTTGCAGAGTATGCCAGTAATAACTACTTCATTATTTTTTTCTGCCTGAGTAATTTTCTAGGTTTGTACATACCACATTTTGTTTATCCCGTCATTCACTGACAGACATATGTTTCAGTTTTTCAGGAATTGCCAAGCTGTTTTCCACAGTGGTCACACACTTTTACATTTCCACCAGCAACATATCAATTTCTCCATACCCTTGCCAACACTTGTTATTTTCTGTTTTGTAATAGCCATCTCACTGGATATAGTATAGTAGTTCATGGATTTAATTTGCACGTAGGAGTTCTTTCTGTGTTCCTGATACTAGACCCTATTGCAAATATTTTCTTGTATTTGTAGGATGTCTTTTCATCTTCTTGATAGTGTCCTGTGAGGATTCAGAGGAAAGGGAATTATTACGCACTGATGGTGAAAAAGTAAACTAGTATAACCACAATGGAGAATAATATAGAGGTTCTTCAGAAAATTGCCATATGATCCAGTAATTCCACTACTGGACAGTTATCCAAAGAAAAGGAAATCAGTATATTGAATAAACATCTGCACCCCAATGTTTTTTGCCACAGTATTCACAATAGCCAAGATATAGTTTGTACCTGAGTGTCCAATAATAGATGAATGTATAAAGAAAAAGTAGTATATATACATAAATGAATGAAATCCCCTCATTTGCAGCAACATGGATGGAACTGGAAGACATTATGTTAAGTGGAATAAGCTGGGAAGAAAAAGTTAAATACCACATGTTCTTACTCATATGTGGAAGCTAAAAAAAGATCCACAGAAGTAAAAAGTAGAACAGAGGATACTAGCGGCTGGGAAGTGTAGAGGGAAAAGAGGGATAAAGAGAGATTTTGTTAAAGAATACAAAATTACAGCTAGGTGGGAGGAATGAATTCTAGTGTTCTACCACTATAGGATGACTATAGTTAACAATAATACATTAGTTTCAAATAGCTAGAAGGAGAAGGTTGAACATTCCCAACACACAAATGTTTGAGATGATGGATATACTAATTACCCTGATCTGATCACTGTGCCCTATACATACGTTTATCAAAATATCACTATGTACCCCATAAACATGTATAATTATTACATATCAATTAAAATGAATTGCCTATAGCTATATAGGTTTTATTTCTGGACACCCAATTCTGTCCATTTGGATTATATATTTATCATTATGCCAGTATCACACTGTTTTGATACTATAGCTATGTGATCAGTCTTGAAATTGAGATACACACATTCTCCAACAGTTCTTTCTTTCAATATTGTTTGGCTGTTTAGGGCCCTTTGAAATTTCATATGAGGATCACTTTTTCCATTTCTGCAAAGAAAAAAAAGTTATTGGAATTTTCATAAGGTTTCTATTGAGTCTGTAGATTTACTTGGAGAATGCCTGCCATCTTAACAATATTAAGCCTTCCGATTTTTGAACACAAGATGTATTTCCATTTATTTAGATTTTCTTTAACATCTTTCATCAATGTTTTATAGATTTTACTATGCAAGTATTTCACTATTTCACTACTTTTGTTAAATTCTTAGGTGTTTTTTTGCCATAAATCAACTTCTTAACATCTTTTATGGCTGTGATTTTGAGTTATAGTTAGAAATATCTTCTCTACCTTAAGATTATAAAAGAATATCCCCATATTTCTTTCTATAACTTTTATGACTTTATTATTATCATTTAAGTCTTCAATCCAATTTTGAATTCATCTTGATAAAAAATGTGAGGCCCAAATTATTTTTCCCATTTGGCTGTCCAATTGCTGTAACATCATTAATTGTGTAGATCTTTTTCCTCACTGATTTAAGAGACTTCTCTAATCAGAGACCATCTGTTGCATTCTATATATGTTTGTACTTTTTACTGAACTTCCTTTTTAGCTCCTTTGTTTGTCTCTTTGTATTCCAACACTACATTATTTTGATATTTGAGTCTTTATAATATGTCTTAATATCTGGGAAGCCTAGTCTGACCTCATGTTTCTTTTTTCTCACAGTTTTACTTATTAATCTTGTTTTGTTTTTTTACTATAAGCTTGAGGATTATATTGTCCAATTAAAAGAAAACTTTGTTTTAGTTTTATAGGTATTACATCAAATTTAGAAATTAGAGTAGATTTATATCCTTATGATGTAGATTGACTTGGAAACTGCCTGCCATCTTAACATTCTTTCTATCCAAGAATGTAGGCTATTATATTTGTTCAAGTCTTCTGTTGAGGCTTCAGTAATATGTAAAATATTCTTTATACAAGGCCAGTCCATTTATTGTTCTGTTAATTCTTTGATATTTTTATCTTATTCATTACTCTTATAAATGGGGCATTTTCTTTCATCGCGTCTTCTAACAGGTTTGTGTTTGAAATCAGTCTAATTCATGAGAATAGCAAAATATGTCTACTCTCAAGAGAGGATGGGTGAAAAACTACTAACTCTTCATTTTTCCCACAAAGATATATCCTAAATTATAGTTTTTTCACAGTCACATAAAGTTTACCTTTTACCATAATTACAATTTATGCTGTAGATTTGAATTAATAAAGACTTACGAATATAAATGGATGACACTAAAGTTATAATATTTTTATACTATGATAGTGTTATATATTATTTAGATTTAGCATTAATATCTAAGCCTAATTTATGTACATATGAATATTTATGTGTGAAAACATATATACAAAAATATATGCTGACACACATACAAAATCTATACATAGATCTTCCAAGTGAAAATATCTTTGAGTTAATATTCCTCTGGTTTGTTCTGGTAGGCACATGATACATATTACCATCATCTCAGTATTATGTTCGTGGAATAAGGACTGCTTTGGAACAACTTTGAAGCCTGAAGCAAGAGGACTCCCCTCGGTCATATATTTCAACACCAATTGTCTTTTACTGGTAGATCTGTTCATGGTATAAACTAGATACTTCTTAACTCGCCAAGAAATGGCTGGTTTGTGTCATTCCTCCCTGAAGTCTTCGGCAGAGTTTGTTTATTCCCTTTCCAAGTAATGTCAGCTTCACTTTGTATTCCTCTTGAAGATAAAAGACTTTCCTGAACAACAAGGAAGTAGGTAGACAATTTAATTATTAGCACTTGTATTTCAGAAAAGATTTGCTCGCCATTGTCGGCCTTGTACCATTCACAAAATTCAGAACTTAAGAACTCAGCATGGTATTCAACAAAGACAGCTTTTGTTTGTTTGTTTATTTACTTGTTCTTACTGAACTGGCTCAAAAGCTGTAAAATTTAACTGTATGTATGTATTGCTGGATGATTTTAAAAATTAATAGACTCATGCCCAACACAAATTGGCACACAATAAATATTTGATAGAAAACGGAATAAATGAATGAATAATGCAGTACAAAATTACTTTCAAAATCCATTGTCACTATCTTAATTTTAACCTTCTCACCAAAAGGAAGCACTTCTCTTTACTACTGCTAAAAAAATTTGGGAGGACAGAAGTCTTGCCATCAGCTAGTATTAGCTTTTAATATTTCTACATATCACTCTGTCTCCCCTTCTTATTTGTCTACCATGAAGGATGACACTCCCATCTGGTCCTGCTCCATTGGATAGAATGTATCCTGCAATATCCAAGGAGGATTTTTAAAACTCCAGAGAAGGTAGAAACAGCAGTCCAGTTATGGAACGAGGCAGGAACAAAGGGAAACACAACCAGCAAAGGTTTGGAGTGGTGAGTTGGATCAGAGTGGTGGCGGTGAAAGAATAGTCACCAAAGTTTCACTGACTACAGAACATTTCATGGCCCTAGATCGCCAAGTACATGGTAAACTTTAAGCCCACCATCCTTATAGTCATATTGGGGAAAAAATATAGGCCAGTTCTTCTGGTAAGAATGAATATCTTAAGTGCCTACTTCTCACATGTCTCTGAAATGGAGTCAAAGAGTTAGAACAATTGTGGATTTCAATCCTTTAAAGTTCAGATTCAGTGGGAACATTTTCCTTAGGAACAGGGGGAAATGTGACTAACAAGCTATAGAGAAAATAGATAATTTCTTTAAAAGGTGTCCATCTACCAGCTCTAACTGCAATAATTAGTCAGGCATTGTGAGTCTTACTAAGACTTTAAAAAGTGGAGGGTAGGGGGTGAGTGACAATGTGTGACACACCTTTTGGGGGGCGGGACACAATTATAAAAGGGACTTTACCTAACAAATACAAGCAATGTAACCTGATTCTTTGTACCCTCAATAAATCCCCAACAATAAAAAAAAAAAAAGAAAAGAAAAACTAAAAAAAAAAAAAATGAAATGAAATAAAAAGTGGAGACACATTAGGCACTAATTTTCATGGCGGAGTCAGAGAAAGCCTTGACATTCACAGTTTCTAGGACAGACAGTATCCCTGCAAAGTCCTGAGTTCAGGATGTTAACCCACATCTTTGGAGAACTTAGTGTGAACAAGGCACCTGCATCAAATTCCTGACACACACCATCTTACTTAACCCAAAACAACTCCTGGAAATACTTCTACTACCCTATCAGTGAAGGAACCGGCAAAGAAAGACTCAAAACCTCAGCTACCAGTAAACATTTGATCTAGGATTTGAATCTAGATCCTCTGCTCTGGAGTCCAAGCTCTTCAGCTACTGTAATGCTTTCAAAGGAAGCTGATAATTTTTAAGCAAAAGGAACAAAGAGACAGATAAAAAAAATCTTTCACTTGAGTGCAAGTATTTTTTTCTTTTTTTCCTTTCATTCAGCTGAAACACTAAAGTCTCCCCCTACTCACTCTCCTGTTCAAAATCATATCACAAAGTACAACAAAATCACTTTATTTCAACAACCTATAGACCCCTCCATCAATTTCCTTGCAGGTCTGCTCTAGATGTGCATACAGTGGTGAGCCATAAAAGAGGAGTCCAGCTTTCCCGGGCAGCTGTAAGGATACTGCCCGCCTGGCTGGGAGGTCACCAGAAAGGCTGTCCCTGAGAAGCAGAGATGACTGATGGCCCAAATGTACACAGGGCTCTGGAATGCTCTTTTATCTTGAGTTGCCCTGCTCCCGGAGTTCCCAGCCCTCTTTTCCTCTCATATCTCATTTTCCACCCCTCAGGCCTATGGATTGATTCTTCTTCCTGGCTTTGATTAGCCTGTCCTACAACCAACCTCCACTCTGCTTTTCTGTCCTTCCTGAGAGCCAAGAGGGCTCTGACATGAGGGAAGCACTCTATCATCATGATGGGAAGTGTCAGGTGCAGAAGATAAATGCAAATTTCATGGCACGACTGTCTCATTGAGCCAAGTTTTATTAGACTGAGAAAACTTGGAACCTTATGCTATGGGGCCATTTGGTTGGCAGGGAACAGAACAGACTTTATCCAGCACCGTCTGTTGGCAGCTCCAGTGCAAGATTTATACAGTGAGTTGGCAATTGCTTTGGCTATCGAGGCTACTGCTCAGCCAGCTGGGGGCCTCTCAAGTGAAGGAAGAGTAATGGTGTGAGTTCTGGCAGAGAGCGTTCCACCCAAGTGCTCCCGTCACATCTTTGGGATCTTACCTCGTACTGGAGGGTGGTCCCAATGAGGCAGGCCCCACACACAGAGACAGCAGTCCCCAGATTTCTAGCCACTCTTACCCATGCATACCACACCAATAAAACTTTCTCCAGCAAAGTTGGAGCAAGCAAACGATTTCTCTGGTGAGAAAGTAGGTCTGTTTTGTTGTTTTTGTTTGAGTTTCTAATTTGCTATTATAGAGGATGTTGTTCCATGTGTCTCCAAATTTATTATCCAGAGGGGGTGTCTACCTGGGAGAAAAAGTCTGAAACAGGCTGTGGCATAATGGCAAAAAACTCAGATCCTGAGCCAGACTGCCTGAGTTTGAATCCAGCCTTCTTCCCTTCCCAGCTCTGTACAACCATGGGCAATTTTTTAATACTGTTTGCATCTCAGTTCTTTTTGTTAAAAGTGGGCATCATAGCAGTACTTACCTTACTTATACTGATTGAGTTAAAGAACAGAAACATAAAGCACTTAGAACAAGACATAGCTAATGGTAACCACTTGATGAACTTTGGCCGCTGTTAGTTTGGCAAATGCACTTTCCTACTTCTTTCATGGTTTGGTTTCCACTCCATCAGAGTCAATCTAAAGATGCGTGATCACATGAGAAACACCTAAATGGATGCTGCTCAGCCCTGCCTAGAGGTTGGCATTGAGAACCCCATAACTCAGGGAGCACCTTGGCTCTGGAATTCTGGACTTGCAGATGATGGTGCTAAAGAGGGGAAAAGAAAGTGAGTTGTGAGTAGCTCTGGAATCCTTCTTGAGAACTGCACACACTTGCCATCTCCTTTCCACAGGTAGAGTAGACCCATGACTGAAGGTTAAGGATCTAAAAATCTTTTCTGATCCCCTGTTGTACAACGGTAGCAAAGACCCAGACCCACTCTTTAAAAGGAGAGTGAAAGGCTTTGTAGCGACAGCTCTCGATATTGAGGATATAGGCAATGACTCACAAATGAGGAAATTGAAGTCTAAAATGAATGATGCCCATGGTCCCACAGCCAGACAAAAGAACAGTCAAGATTAGAAGCCCAACTCTGAGTTCCTAACTCAGTGAGGCTTTCCAGGGCATCCCCACAGAATGCTGTTTCCTTTTGAACCCCTGTCCTTTTCCTCATCAGAATCCTCCCTTCTCTAGGTACTGGCCCTTGACAACATCTAAACTGTCCAGGCGTGTAGAACCACAGATTAAGAAGCATCCATACATCAGCACACATGTTTAGAGAAGATGCTCCTCGGTGTTTTGGTATAAAGAGCTCATTAATGAGGGGATTGAAGGGAGCCTATTAAATTGTACATTTGTCCCTGAATACCACTGAGTTGGGAGGGAGATTGGTTCCAGGGCCCTTACAAATACTCAAGTCCCTTACATTAAATGGCACAGTGTCTGCCTGTGACCTGTGCACACCTTTTGGCATAATTTAAATCATTTCTAGATGACTTATATTACCTAATGCAATATAGATATTGTGGAAATAGTTGTTATGCTATGCTGGGTTTTGTTTGCATTATTTCTATAGTTGTGTTTGTATCTTTCTTTTATTTATTTATTTAGTATTTTTGGCCTATGGTTGGTTGACTCTGCAGAGGCACAACCTGCAGATTGAGAGGGCCGACTGCCTATCAGATACCGAGCTCCACATTTCAGATGCTCCAGAAAAGCCTTCCCCATCCTCCCTGCCCTCCAACAGCTTCTGACCATTAACCACACAGCACAGAAGGACCCAGGGAGCAGAGTGGGGGTGGTAAAGGGCGACTTCTGAGGCTTTGGTACAAGTGGGAGGAACCAGACCTATTTGGCCTTTCAGGTTTTTCAGTATACTCTGGGAAATTCCTACTTACATAGTGTATGACACTTATTTAAGGCAAAGTATACTGTGATTTTTCCCCTAGGTATTTTGAAAGGAATCTTCAGAAAGCCTCCTATCTTTTCCAGTGGAAAGATTGTTTTAACTATGCAGCTTAAATAATAATAATAGTAATAGTGATCCAAGTAGCTATCAGTCACTGAATACCTATTACGCACCAGACCCTCCGCTCAGAACTGCCAGTTAACAGGCGATTCCATTCTGTTCCGTTCGTTCAGAGGGAGCCCTGTCTTTCATGAGCTTCCGAGCTCCACGCAGGGAGGTCTCCTGCTTAGCCTCACTAACCTTCCCTCGGAGGAGGGGGCCTACCTCGGGAGTCCCAGATGACCGACACAAAGCCCAATTCATGAGCATGTCCTACAACTTCCTGAGGAAAGAGCCTTCCAGAACTCACACATCAAATAAAATAGTTAAGGGGGAAATAAGAAAAAGGTTTTGGTTTTTTAAAAAATCAATTATACTTTCAAATTATTTTTTTCACACGATTTATTAGAACAAGAAGAAAACCCCCCCAAAGTTCTGAAGAAATATTAACATAACATGCCTGTAACTCATGCTGTGTTTAATGAGAGGTGCTGTTTTTCCTGCCATGGGGGCCATAGCCCAATGAGTGATGGCTCTGAAAAGGGTCACATACATATTCATCAAATTCGACATGCACATGTAAACTGGTTTTAATAGGCCATGACAGCAGAAGTTGTGTCAGGCAAATAGCTATGTGTGTGCTCCTTCCCTCCACCGGCGTCTTTAGCCATTAACGCTCTGGTATCCATGGATGAAATATGAGCTTGTTAACTTAAGACCATCAGTTGTTGTTGATTCCCCGTGGCAGCCAAGGGACGAGATCTTCTCTGCTACTTTATTAGGGGTGAAGCTTGAACTTCGGGATGTTCATTTTACTTAATAGTGTCATTTATACCACCCTACCCCCTGAACCTGGAGACCAGAAGATGCACAAAAAGGTTCTGACAGAAATTCATACTATACACAGTCCAAAAGAAAGACTCTCATAGTCCCTACTCTCCCACTTCGCAGATGGTATGGATTTCAAAACTTTTTCTTAATACATTTCCACACAAGATCCATTTTCTTCAAGTGTCAACCAGTTTGAAGGCTGTCAAGGCATGCATACTAGTGGATTTAAGTGAATATTAGCAGCAAATAGGAGTGCATGGAGGATTCTCTCTTTGTTATCTGATAAATGCATTGTCCACTTACCAGGGAGTTAAATTATCACAAAGCAACTGAATGTTACAGTTGATTCATTAAAAAAAGAGAGAGAGAGACCATCAAGTAATGAAATGAGATGTTTATTTCTTTTAGAAGCTATCATATAAGACAGGATCCCAAAGTCTATTATTTCAAGAGACCCAAGTCCAGAGTTAGCACTGGTAGATTGTCTTCCTGTAACCCCTGACGACCTCAACCACCAACTTCTGGATACCTGGATCACAGAAGTATCTTTAATAGATTATAGACCTTTGGCTTCTGTCCATCAAGTTTCCCTTTGGATTAAATTGGTATTTTGTTCTATTTTCTATACAACAAACAGTTGTGCATTTGAATCCCCTAGGTACTGGGAGTGAGTAATGGGATCTGAGACATGGTTGTCTTTAAGTAACATGTTGAGGAAGAGTTTCTTAGCCTGGAAGCTAATTCGTCATTCTCAGTCAATCACATTTTATTTTCGTCCTCTTCCCCTCCAGCCCCATCCTTTCCTGCTTCTTCTTCAAAGCAGTGATTGATCTTTGCAAAATATTTTTGTGCCTTTTATTACCAGCAAGAATCCCAAATCTTCACATGCTTAAAATAGAATCAACTTGAGTTGCTAAGATAGTAACTAATGTCATAAAATACTTTACACACTAATTAAATTATGCCATGTGGTAAGAAAATACATGCAAAGAGTAATTAGTTGAACAAATGAACTGGATGTTTGACTGTTTCTCGTAAGTTTGTTTCCCTGGACAGACTCTTGATTGAAATGATGGTCGCCATGTACAAAGGTCACTATGAAAGTTTTGAGACAGACTGTGTTGTGGTTCATTATTTCACTTCCAAGAAACACAGTCAGTGTGTCTTTTCTGATTTACTCATGCAAATTTCAACTTGTTCACCTTATCGGTCGGTATTGCTGGGAAGGCTTCATTTTGTGTCCATCTGTGTGGATTTTACATTTCTCGATTTTTGTGTCTCTCAAAATTTTTGTAATTATCCACTGATATAAGTGAGTTGTCTTTAGTATTTTCCCAGTTCTGGCTCAGGCCCATTGGACCAATGGTGCCAAAGAACACAGAACACAATTAGTTTATTTTCTGCTTTTAGGAAAAATAAGAAAAGACCTCCATTTCTAACTGTTTTAATTACATTTCAGTGCAACTAAGAGACATATCCGTGGAAGTGTTGCTTTTGATGACGGGTGAGCAGAGAGAGGAAATGATGGGCCAGCTCTTCTTTGGCTTTGCTGCCCATCACTAAGAGTCAGGAATAACTGGTGCACTTAGCCAACTCAGAAAAATGCCATCTGGTATAGATCTCCTTTCAACTTATTGGGAGGAATTCGAGATCATGGACAATAATTGAAAGCTGTTGTCTTTGGGGTGGTATTTTATTTACATCTTTTTTCTACTTAGCTTCTGGAAACCAAGCTGTCTGAGCTAACACACATCTACTTATTCTACCTGTGTTCACACTCCTGACAAATTCCCCTTAAGCTAAGAGTGTGCACCCATAAATAATGTGCAGTTTGCATTCATTCTGCTCCAAAGTGCTGTAAACATCAAGGCCTACTTATCAGAGGTGCATGCCTGGTAACAGAGGGTCATTGAGAACTAGGGCCAAATGAATTGGAATAAGCAGAATGAATGGTGTTGTCCGTCATAAGCAAACGCCAGGTCTGAATTGAGGCCACTCAAAGTAGATCACATATGACTTTAATCCACTCCTCTGCCCAGCTTTCCTGGAGGATAAATCTGTCTCCAGTTTTTATTTACATATTATCATTTTACCGTATGTCACTGTCATAGTTTCAGACTCGAGTAAATCCACATTTAAATAGCGATTTGTCTCCTTTTGATAGTAAGTATTCTCGTAAGTGGTGGTTAGGATTAAAGGGAATTTGTCAACAATAGGTAAAGGGGGCTATTTAGGATTAAATGAAATTATACACTCAGCCAAGAGAGCCTTCAATGGGAAGCTCAGTCCGGCAGGTGCCAGTTGTCCCACAAATTCCCCCTTTGAAGGTACAGTGATAATTCCCTGAAAGGAGAAAGAGAAAGGAAGAGGTGGAGAAAGAGCTCCTACTAATGTTCTCAGCTCTCCAGACTCCCCGGGAGGGGCAAATCCTGCTCCACGCAGCCCTGGAGACGCCACCACTTAAAGGTTAGCAAAGAGTTCTTTTGAGGTGACATTTAAACCTTTAATAGCTCCCAGCCAGTTTGGGCAGGAGTAATTTCCCCTCACTGGGAGCTGGGAGCTTGGGAGCCCAGCACTGCTCAGTTACCTGTCTACAGAGGATGCCAGGGTGTGGATGAAACCCAAGCAGGGTGATTTGGGAGGAGGGGCGGAGCCCGCCGGTGTCTGGGGGGCCCTGCCCTCCACCCTAATTGCACCAAAGGCTGAAAAAGCTTCAGGTTGCACATTAGGCCCTTGCTGAGATTAGCAATTATAATATCAGTTTCCCCCAAACAGGGCTGACAGAATGGCTGGGGGAGCAGAGGTGACTCAAAGTTTAGTAAGTCTCAGGGAAAGTTTACCAGCTCCTGCTGCTTTCTGGCCCACAAATCTGGCCTTTCTACTACTCAGCACTGGCCGCAAACAGTGGGAATCCTTTTCACTCACTCTTAGAAACACTTCATTTCTGTCATATCTGACCCTTGGCAAACAACAACTCTGCGAAGAACATTCTTTCCAGAAAGGAGCCAGACATCATTCAGCTAGAGACGATTTACTGTGGGACGTGGCACTTATCTGCTTTCGTTGCCCCACGGAGCTGCTTGGCCTATGAAAATGGATTTTCCTTTTGCACAGCTGAGCTGGTGGGAGGGTCCTTCCCAAGAGGCCGAGAGAGGGGTGGGGGCCAGCCTGGACTTTATCGACTTGTCATCTGGCCTCCTTGCCCTGAGCTGGATCTTTGCAGCGTCCTGCCTGCTCAATCCTTGCATTCTGTAGCTTGTCTTTAAAGCAAAGCATCTATTACATGTCAATAACAGCCACTTTCTCCTCCATGTCAGGGCAATGGTGGTGATGGCCCCTTCCAGTTTTTGCTCATATTTAATTTGCCTGAACACAAAGGAAAAAAGTAAAAACTAACCCAGACACCAGAAGCTTGGAAGCAACTTACATTAGCTGAGAACATGTATCCACAGTTTTCCCTTACATAGGATGTGAGAAAGCATTTGGGATTTTAAGTCTGTTGTTGTCTCCACCACCCAATTATCCACCATGGGAATGTCTAAGCAATGCTAAGAGGACCATGCCTCGCTGATATCCCATCTGGGAACCTTTACTTATTATTAATATGAATCTGATTTTGGTGGAGGGAAGTAAAAGAGAATTATTGTTTGGTGGTATGAGAGTTTTTGTTAGGGATTAATAGTGATGGTGGAGATGCGTTTGCAACATCAGGAATTTAATACCACTGAATTGTACATTTATAAATGGCTAAAATGATAAGCAGTGTATACTTACCGTAATAAAATATTAATCTAATGTTCATATTAATCATTAATCTGAATTCAGATCTCATACAGCCAAGATGTCTGAGTGGTGGTTTTGGCTCAGCATCTTCTCCCAGGGTGCAGGTTGTCTGGCAAGTGACCCCTCATGGTAAGGATTGCCGAGGCAGGGACTAAACACCCACCCGGCCCCACTTCCAATGCAGTCGGAACCAACGATGAGCTAGCCAAAGCCAGGGTGCAGAAACCTGGACAACCCCCTAAAAGCATCACCTCATGGATGTGGAATACTCAGATGGTTTATAGCACTGCAAATTAGGAACAAGATGGGTCCAAGTAAAAATGGTAAGAAATGTCTTCTTGCAATGATCTACAGACATTTAAAGGGGTGGGAGATATGGATTTCCAGAAAACCACACATATTTGGGAGAAAGTAGGGGTCATTCTCCAGAGGCTTTGATCTATTCGTTGGCATTTCACAGAAGGCAGCCAGACCATGTTGATTCGACAATAGCAGTGCAAGCTGGGACCAATTAATTTACACCACTTTGTGTGGGAAAGGCAGCAAGGCCTGATGTGTCCGTGGCTAGTCTCAACAAAAAGTAATTGCACAACATTAAAATAGTTCATAAACTTTACGAAATTGACAATTTATTTGATCTTTTCTAAGCACCAAAACCCATTGAATATGTTTTCGTGCGTTGTCCTGATCAATTCTTGTGACCCTATGTTTTAGGCACTCTTTTAAAATCCAGGGCAGTGTAAAATTTGAAATCCAAGCTATATTTTCTTTCCCACATAAGAATTGAAACTTTGTGCTGATTTTCGACCAGAAGCTATTACTGAGTCTCGAGTCAGTCGTTAATGCCTTGGTTTCAGGAGCCCAGCTGAGCACATGGTTGAGAATGGTTGAGTTCCTTCTAGAAGAGTTGTGGAGTTGGCTGAGATTCATTACCTTGAGCTATATATACATGTTACAAAGTGGCCCCCATCTGAGCAAAACTTCCCATGGCCACGTCAGCCTGGAGTTCATTCCATTTCTCTCTTTCAACACTTGCTGGATTTTAGGCCTTTACTGGCAAATACTCTGCTGAACCCGGAGAACTCTGAGGTAGGCCATGAGGTGTATTGGAGACAGAGAATCTGAATTTCCTGAGGTAGCATTGCACTTTCTAATGTACCTAAGGGCTGTGCCTAGAAGCCAAACAGCTCAAGTTCTATTGTTCCAAGAGTCAACAAATTGTCTTCTCCTATCTGGGATAGAAGAATGAATTCACTGTTGGTTGGGATATGACTCCCAAGGGGTGCCATGCCAAAAGACAAGACCATATCAGTAGCAAATTAGCTTAATTCAGGAAGAAAACTAATCTCTCATATAGATCAGCAAAATTATTTCCCTGATTTTTCATAATCCAAATACTACAGCAAGAGGAAGCTAGTCTGGGGCTCCCCCAGCCCTGGCCTTCACCAGGACACTAATCTGACAGACGTGAAGCACAGAGGGGTGGCAAATAGAGCCCACCTCATGTACTGATAGAGATTTAGAAGCAGAATGATCCCAGAAACCATCATAGGACTCTTTGACCCCCTCAATCAAATCCAGGAGATAAAAGTGATTATAGAGGAAAGAAGATTATTAGTTGAAAAGAATATTTTTCGAGAGAGAGTTTTTCCTGGGTTGTCCTTTCTTCTTCTATTTCAATGGGTGGGTGAGTTGGGGTGTTCCTCCTTACCTAAACCAAGTGAAGGGCATTTCAGAAGACTACTTAGAACCCAACGTCCTGTCCCCTAACTATTATACTTCTCTTGAGGTGTTGAACCAAGGTCTGACTCTAGTCTCAGGAATCCAGAAAGCCAGACGTGGCTAGCTGCCTGTACTGGTGGTGAGAGAAGAGAGACTGGCCTGCCCTACCCAAGTGGGCCAGATAAGAGATGCAAGAATGTTTCCCCTGAATCACAGGAGGGATGTGCAGAGGAGAAGGCCAGCATGGGATTGTGCTGGGTTCTGTCCCATGGGATCTCCTGAAACAATAAAACCACAAGGTACAGGTGTCCCAGCAGAGCCCAGGGGCTAAGATGTGTCAGTGAATACCTGGAATGAAATTTTATTCAGCTGGTCAATAGCACTTCATAGAAAAGAGCTCAGCAAGGAATCTCTCAATATGGCACATCAGTGCCCTCAGGGAAAGAATGAGTTTTCCAGGTCCAAAGGATAAAACAATTCCTAGCTCAGTGTCATCTATCCTACCCCCTTTTCTCTCCCCACTCTGTCACCCCCACCTTCAACCCGCAGGTGAAAGAAAGGCCATGGATGGAAAGTGAGAGGAGACCTTACCCACCGTAGGCTTTTAACCTTGGACAGGTACTGCAGGTACTGGTTAGAGTAGAGAAGCAACTTCAAGTTAAATCAAGCTTTGGAGTTCTGATAAGATTGGATCTTTTAATCACTTTGTGACTTGATCCTACGACTTAAAGTCTTGAAGTGACCCAAACACTCTATAAAGTGACCAGAATTGTTGCAGGTGTCCCAAGTTTTCATTCAAGGCAGAAAAAAGTAAAATAAAATTGCATGGAGACCACCACTCCACCTCAATATACCAATTAGTCTACCAACAACAGTACCATTAACAAAGATGTCTTTATTAATGAGGATGTGAGGGTCTAAGAGAGCAAACCAGGGTCTGACAGAGAGGGGAAATGACATACAAGTGAGAATTGAAATACAGTCCAAGCCATAAGTGACTCTTGAGAAGATATATGAAGTCCTTCAGGAGATAGGCATGATGTCAAAATGAGGATCCCCATCCTCAGAAACGTGACCTTAGAAATGTTTCATTTAATTACAGTCAAACCTCTGGAAGTTGATCACCCAAGAGATTGCAACAAACTGGTCAACATAAGGAGGTGGTCTCTGTAAAGAACTTGGCCTACTGTACTGATACAGACATGTGGCACATGTCTGGTCTATGAAAATTAGGTCAATGTAAGGGGGTGGTCAGTAGGGAGGTGGTCAACTATGGAGGTTCTACTATATAAGCAAATTTATGGATAAGTTCTACCTTAACTATGAGTTATTTTCAAATAACTTTTGTTTTTTCTAAAGTGGCAATTACTTAACTCTGTGTTAGTGTTGTCAAAACAGAAGTAACCTGGCTCGGCGCCTGTGGCTCAATCAGCTAAGGCGCCAGCCACGTACACCTAAGGTGGCGGGTTCGAATCCCCAGCCTGGGCCCGCCAAACAACAATGATGGCTGCAACCAAAAAATGGCTGGGCGTTGTGGTGGGCGCCTGTGGTCCCAGC